>PVJC01042667.1:0-14847 GCA_004026665.1 Murina feae
GAAGAGGTTTCCTTTGCTCCCGGCTGTTCCCTCTGAGTTTAGAACAGTGCCTGGCACATAGCATGGACTCAGCTCACACTTACAGAATGAAGAGAATGAATGCTGCTACAATGACAGCTTTCCAAGTCTTTGTGTGCTTTTCCCATTTCAATACTTTTAAAAGTGAATCCTTCAAATGAATTAACAAAAGCCAGGATATTGCAACTCCATGGCAGACCCTTCCCTTTTGTTCTTTATGAAAATCAAGTTCTGACTCAAACTCTCCCAACATTCTTTCTATCTAGGTCCAAAGAGGTTGCTTCTGACAAGTTATTCACAGTTAGGCTGTGAAGAGTCCATGTTGGTGGGTAAGATTTATTTCAAATGCTACGTTTCTGAATTTTCCAACCCAGACAGACTGTGGCATTGGAAACACAGTAGTGCAGTCACTTCTTTGTTCTGCTTGCAAACCTGGAATGTGTGTTCTTCCTGGATAACGGGCTAATTTTATTTAGCACTGTAGGCCTAGTTCCTAGCTCAAGAATATATCTGAATGAACCAATCAGTGAGAAAGATTGAAAATGTAGGATTTTTCTCATAAGAACAGTTTGGTTATGTTTATTACAGGAAGTATAACAGAATAAAAATTATGTGCAGGATGGGAGTAAAATGATGTGGAAGGCAATGATAGAATGACTTTCTCAAACACTTCAACCAGCTAGGGCAATAGTTGGATATTTTTTAAAAATATATTTTATTGATTTTTTTTACAGAGAGGAAAGGAGAGGGCTAAAGAGTTAGAAACATCGACGAGAGAGAAATATTGATCAGCTGCCTCTGCCCACCCCCTGCTAGGGATGTGCCTGCAACCAAGGTACATGCCCTTGACTGGAACCAAACCCGGGACCCTTCAGTCCACAGGCCGATGCTCTATCCACTGAGCCAAACCAGCTAGGGTAATAATTGGATATTTTTAAAAATATATATTTAAATTGATTTCAGAGAGGAAAGGAGAGGGAGAGAGAGAGAGAGAAACATATATGATGAAAGAGAATCATTGATCGGCTGCCTCCTGTATGCCTCCTACTGGGGATCAAGCCTGAAATTGAATCTGGGACCCTTCAATCAGCAGGCCAACTCTCTATCCACTGAGGCAAACCAGCTAGGCCTTCAGTTGAAGTTTGACTTAAGAAGAATGATAGTTCCATGAACATAATTTTCCTTAGCACTGTGACCCCTATGAAAGGTCAGACTCCCTTGTCTGTGTAATGACTGACTGCTGGAAGAAGCAACAGCCACCAAACATTTTGGAAGGAATTCAAATGCTCCAATCTTAATTTTGGCATAATGCCACTGGCTATTCCTCCTAATGCTGAAAACTTACTTCTTGCCCTGGCTAGTTTGGCTCAATAGATAGAGCGTGAGTCTGTGGATTGAAGGGTCCTAGGTTCGATTTCAGTCAAGGGCATATGCCTGGGTTGCAGGCTCCATCCCCAGTGGGGGACGTGCAGGAGGCAGCAGGTCAATGATTTTCTCTCATCATTGATGTTTCTAGCTCTCTCTTTCTCTCCCTTCCTCTCTGAAATCAATACAAATACATGTTAAAAAAAAAAACAACCAACAAACTTACTGCTTTCTGGACTTTACTTTCTTCATCCATAAGTAAGACCACAGTCAAGAGACAGGGCTAAATAACAAAAATGTTATGAGGACCTTTGCAGACTTTAAACAATGAGTCACGGGGACACAACCCTCTTCTTGTCTTTGGTGTTGAGGGCAGTGGTCCATTGCTAGCGACCCAGATATTGCTCTATGGTGTCATTTCTGACCTGGCACCCCCTTATGTATCTACACCCCCTTATGTATCAATTCAGAGACCCTAAAACTTTTCTCTCAGCTCGAGAGCACCTCGAAAAGAAGATGATGACTAGACACTTTTCTCCCTCTCCAATACTCTGCTTTGACCTCAAAAAAAAAAAAAAAAAAAGAGGGGAGGGCGAAGGGGAAGGGGAGGGTCGAGGGGGTAGTCCAACTCCAGTTTGGGGAAATCCAGCTCGCGTTTTGTCTCTCGCTCAGCGGTGTAGGGTCCAGCGACGGCAGAGCCCCAGCTTCACTCTCTGAGGTCTGTCCTGGGGAGACTGCAGCTCCGGGGGGCTGACCTGGCCGGGAGGGACCGCTCCGGTACCGCATGGTGCTTGCAGCCGCTGGCCTCTCTGCTCACGGGTCTGCCCCCCCGGACGCGCCCCTGCCTCGCCCCAGCCATGCATCTCGACCGGTCTCTCCACTGTGGACCGCTGGGAAGCAGCCGGCCACCCCGGGGGCTGGAGCCCTGACCGTGCCCGGAGCCGGTAGGTGTCCGTCCCCGGCCCGCCCGCGCCCTGGCGCCCGCCGGGGACCGGGCTCCAAAGTCGGGACGAGCGCGAGTTGGAAAGTTTGCTTGGATCTGGCGGGGCGCGCGCTGCCCCGGGAGCCTGACTCGCCCGTGTGAGCTGGGACCCCGGCGCAGGGCAGGGGCGCGGGGACCCGCACGCCCAGGCCGGAGGGGGGTCGGGGGCGGCGCTCTCCTCCGCGGGACGTGGGCCCGGGCGCCGAGTCCGCGGGTCTCCCAGCGGCGACCCCCCATCCCCGGCCGCTTGGGGAGCTTTGGTTGGGGGGTGGGAACGATGCCCCCGCCGGCGATCGCTGCCTTCAGCCCGGGGCCGGCTGCGGGGCGCAGTGGGGCTGGCGCGGGCAGCGGAGGCGCCTCTGGCTCGCACCCCGCGCTCGGCTGGGAGCCGGCCGGGGTGGGGAGGGCAGTGTGTCCGGGAGGGACCCCTGAATTGCTGGCGATCGCGGCGCCTCTGGGGAGAGTCGGAGGTCGGGGCGCCTCGGGGTGCGGAGAGGGAAGGGTCGGGGAGCTGGGGGGGGGGGGGAGCCCGCGGGGTCTGGGTCCAGGCGTGCTTCTAAGTGGCTGCCTCCCCGGCTGATACCGGGACAGACGCGCCCGGACGCAGCTTTTCGGGAGGAAACTTCGGTCAGGGGTTGACCCGGAGTTCCGCGGGTCTGGGAGGAAGGGGACAGGCAATTGAATGGGTGTTTGGTCAAAAGGGCTTTTAACAAACTTGCGAGGGCCACCGGGTCGCCAAGCGCCCTGGCGCGGCCGTCACTGGAGCCCCGTAGGGGAGCTCTCCCGGGACGGGCCCGCGGGTGGGAGCTGCGGGCGCTGGGGCCGGGACCAGCCGAGCGACACGTGAGGGCCGGTGCGGGGTCGGGGGTGGCAGGGCCGCCGCTCCTGGTGGGGCCCAGGCCGAGACCCGGCTGGTCCCCCTCCCTCTCCCCACTCCCTCCCGTCCCTTCTCCTCTCCCTTCTTCCCCTCCCCCCCTCCCCTCCGTCTCTCACCCACCCTCCCAACCCATTTAGCTTCTAGAGAGGCTGTGTGCGGTCCATATATTCCTACCACGTGAACGGGGAACCCAAATTCGACTTTTCTGACCCAGTAAAACTTAAAGCATTAACCAAGAGAACAGATACCACCGATCCAGGAGTCTCTCACCCCCACTCGCCCCCCAACTCGTCCTCCTCCCAAATTAACCATCTTGCATCGGCCACTCTGGTGCCTGTCCCCCGTCTCCCGGCCCCCCGTCTGCACAACCCACTGGCGTCACGGTCAGTTTGTGAAGCGGCGTCTGGGATGTGCCTCCCCATCTTGCGTGGGGCGAGATCCGGTGCCCTCGCGGGTGCCGGCGGGGCGCGCAGCGCACGGCGCGCGGAGGGGCGGCGGGGCGGCGGGGCGGCGCTGTGGGGCGGCCACCTGGGTCCGCCGGGAGCCGAAATGTGCTCATCCCCACCCCTCCCCCTCCCGACCATCTCCAGGGAAATAAAAATGTTGCCTCCCTTAGGCCTCAGGATGTTAAAAAGAATATGGAAATGGCTCTCGTTGACCTGTTTGGGTGAGAGTCGTTGGGGCATTGTAGGAATTTATGACTACAATCACACGAGGGCAGGGGGTCCTTGGGATAGGTGTGCAAATAAGGAGGTATTCGGAGCTTAGGCCGCATTAGTTATACTTAGCGAACACGATTTTGGGTGCGTTTCCAGATTTTATTGGCGCTGGCTACACAGGTGGGAAACCAAGTCCCTTCCCTCCCCAGTTGAAGAGATTTTAATGAGGTGGTTTGTCAGCCGCTGACAGTGTTGAAGGCCCTGGTCTGATTTCAGTGAATCTTCAGAATCAGGTTATATGGGAGTTCTCCTACAAGTGTCCCTTTTACTTTGAGAAGATGAGTGGCTCAGACTTGCAGCCCTGGGCCACCACGCACCGCCTTAAAGAGAGTTAGCCAGCGCTTTCTGCTCTGGCCCACCAGAGTGGATGGCGAGGAGGTCTGGGTCGTCGGGGTCTCTGCTCTTTGTTCCTGTTCTCTTCCTGCCCCAATCTTCTTTATCTGGTTTGTCTCTCCCCTCCCCCATCCTCTTCTTGGCGTCGTTATCTTTCTCTCTCTGTATATTTGAATTTCTCTTTTCCTCCTGTTGTCTTGCCTTTAAAGCCTTTAATGTTTTCATCCCAGGGGTCTGCTTAATATTCTAGTTTCATTCCTCTACGTTTCTTAACCTTCTCTGTCTTTTGGCCTTTTGAAAGGATATTTTCCTTTTTAAACATTTTCTTGTGCTTTTTCCCTTCCTTCCCTATGTGTGTTATGCTTTTCTTAGTTTTTAGGAGGGTCATTCCATCTCCATTTTAACTTCTCCCTTCCCTTCTCTGTGGCCCTTTTTCTTGCTCTCGGCAGGGCAGCAGGGTTGTTTTACATATGGAAGGAGCCTTTGACGGAATCTGCTGGTATTCCAGTGCGTTTCCTTGAAACAGCCTTTCCCTGTGCGAGGCTCTCACACTTCCTGTGGTAGAAACTATCTAGGAACTGCAAGCAGCCCGCCCCCCTCCTCTTCCCTTTAGATGTGGACCTTAGTTACTGGAGGAAACTGAGCCAGGTGGTGCCTTTTAAAAATAAATGTTTTAAGTGCGGTCTTTCTCAGTCAAGTGCAGTAGTAGCCTTTCGGTTCCCAGGAGCTGAATGGAGTGATGATGAAGTCAGCATTACTTTTGTAACTTGCTATATATATGCAAATACTCGCCACTCCTGGGGCCACTGCTGCAAGTGAGAAGTGCCATATAATTTTAAATTGACAATGCGTGCTGGATGATTACATCAGGTCAGCCACTGCCTGCCCAGGGGAATTTGGGAGATCCAGAAGGAGGGAGGAGAATAGGTGAGAGAGGACTTTTTGACACGGTGCTGTCATATTGTCCTTTGCAGACAACTGATTCAGTTTGGGAGGTCAGCCTTTCACTTTCTAAGCAAGGTGATTCGTTCACTAATTGTAAAAATAAAATAAAAGCCTCTGTTAAGAGTAAGACTGTGACTACTTAGTAAGCTCAAATAACACGGAAGCAAAAATCAGATCCTGTTGATCAGTTTGGTTAGGTAAGTTTAAATAGTGTGAATGCGAGAGGTCACCGGTTTGGTTCTGGGTCAGGGCATGTGCCTGGATTTCTGGCTCCATCTCCAGTAGGGGGCGTGCGGGAGGCAGCCTACAGATACTTCTCGCGACGTTTTTCTCTATCCCTCTCTGCCTGCGAGGAGGGGTGGGTGGGGGAATCCATTTCTAAAAAATTATAAAATTTGTGAGAATAATGAGCAGATCCTTACACAGGCCAGTTTGTCACCTTCATCCTGGGGCCTGTTCTTGCCACTTCTCCAGTCTGTCCTTAACCTTACTTTCTCTATGCTAGCGTGGTGTTGCTTCATGTTTCAAAGTATTAATTGCCCTCTTATCTCTTGGCCTATAATGTTTGGATCTCATACATCCCAGTCTCCTATTTCACAATGATATTTTAGGAAAAAAATTTTTTAAATTGTGGGTTAAGGGTCTTGGTGCCCTTTGGTGAAAGATTGGTTAAATAAGTAATCCCACAATTTTTTGGGGGGTGTGGCGGGGTGGGGGGGGGGGGGTTTGCTTCATTTTGTTTTCTCTTCCAGAAAAATAACTCAGAGGATAGTGTCAATTAATTGCATATGGTTTCCCCTCATGGGCTACTACATATGTTTAATAACAGGGAAACCATTCTCTTATTTTCCGATTCCATCATATTATCCTGTAGCACTCAAGACTCTTGAATTCTCCTCAGATAGACTAAAACTGATTTTGAGAAATAATTGAAATGTCAGTTTTTATTAGAAATGAAAAATGGAACTAGTATTCAATTGTAAATGTACTTTTCCTATGACTTACATACTCTACAATAAATAAAAGCTCCGGAAAAAAAAGAAGAAAGAAAGAAAAGGGCACAATTAATAATCTTTAAAAATTATTAAGGAAAATATATTTAAGGAGATAAGTAGGGATAATTCCACATTTAAATATGGACCTATTTTATGAGTGAACTACATTTTTCCCCCTCACAAATTTAAGAAACCCCCAAAAAGCTTGCTGTCTCTTCTCCTGGAGTTCAGCTCTGGGGATAACTTGGCTTATTACTAAAGAAGGTTGTGTTTCATTAGTGAGCCAAGGGTGATAAAATTGGAATCTTATTTTGTGTGTGATTGTGTTCCTTTGGCTGGGTGGTAGCCAGTTATTTCCCCCCTGCAGCTGGATTTTTCAGGGGTCTTTGGCCTCTTTCACCATCTCATAAAAAGGCTGTTACCATTTAAAGAGGCCACATCTCCTCAATCTATTTGCTTATACCTTTTCCATTTCCTCCTGTCTCTTTTTCAGGAGATAAAGTTTGAATGGTAAACATTATCTTAATTACAAGTCTGAATTTCTAAAGCACTTCAATTTAAAAATAAAAGAGTATGTGAGAGACAGATTGATTTATAAATGACTCTTAAGAGCAGATCCCATGACACCCTCTGGCATATCCAGATTACTTGCTTTCCTGTATGAATTTTAAATTATCATGGATGATTACAATGCCTGGATTATAGGTTCCTAATACATTTTAGCAATATGTTCTTGATACAAGAGATAAAGAAAGCTAATATAGATATTGTTGAATTTCTAGAGAAGGGAATGGATTGCTTTTCATTATTTGAAACAAAACAAAAGATTGCTGACTTTTTGGAGATTAATTGCAAGTGGAAGGGCTTTTGTTTTCTAAAGCTGTTGGTACAAGAAATCCATCCACAAATTTTCTGATAACATTTGAGGAAAATATCTGATAGTTTTTCACAACCAAAGAATTAGTGCAGGCAGAAAAAAAACATTATTATTTTTTAATGTTTTTATTAATTTTAGAGAGCAAGGAACAGGGAGAGAGAGAGACAGACAGAAACATCAGTGATGAGAGAATCATCAATGAGCTGCCAGCTGCACAGCCCTTACTGGTGATAGAGCTTGCAACCCAGTAAGCTTAGATGCCAAGAACTCAAATGAAGCATTCTCTGGCCTGGTGTTTGTATTTGGCACAGATTTATCAAAATGTTATTTTTCTTGTGGTTGTTTTCATTACTGTTTATTTAAAAAGTCTCTTAAGAGGCAAAATACTTTGTCTCTGTTGTGCTCTGTGATCATACAGTGTGTGTTCTACAATGTATTAGGTGGAAAACAAAAGAACTAGATTTTGCTTTGCAGGGTATGTCAGATTGGGTTAAATTAGTTCTATAATAATAATAACTACCATTTAGCCCAATTTTTCTTTTCTTTTTCTGTATTTTGGAATTATGAACACTTTTTTTTAACCTCCTGTGCATTAAACACCTATTACTTACCAGCCTGTGCTAAGTAAGCCTTTAGACATACCATCTTATTACATTTTCATAATTACCAGTGAGGCTGGTACTATGATGCTTCCTATCTTATTACACATATAAGGAAACAGGTTGTAGAGAGACCAAGGAATTGGTTAGAATCACATGGCCAGTAATGTTTCTGAGCTGGAAACTGAGGCCAGGTCTGCATCTTTCCAAAGGCCCGACCTTCCCCCGCTTCCCTCCTTCAACCTTTTAGCCTACCTTCCCCTTCAATCTCAGATATCACAAGGATGAAACTAGCACCACTAGCCTTTCCCTGTAGGAGCCCATTGATACCTCAAAACAACTTCATTTCAGATGCAGAAACTTTCACTCACTTAAGCAGTTTGCTGAAAAACATAGCTGCTGACCACCGGCTCAAATCTAGGGTTTTTGGAACAAGGGCTCTAGGCACTAAACCAACCCGCGCATCCCAGGGTTACCTGGGTCAGTACAACAAAAACAAAAGCAAAATTTGAAAATGATAGAGGGCTGTCAGATAGTAACATTAAAAAAACAAGTAATAACATTTTCTAAAAAATGAGCCTATCTCAGATACCTTCACAAAAGGACTTTGGTTACCTTTTTTAGAAAGGACATTTCAGTGAGAGGAAACAGGAAGGCCTAATTTCAGTTGGAGAGTTGATTAAAATGAATAAATTCAACTTTATGGAAAACTTTATATTGTCTCATTTTCTTTCTCTCATTTTGCCACAGACTGTTGATCACTTGGTTGCAGACCAGAGTTTGGTAACCATTCTCCTACACCATGCTTTCTCACAAATCCAACAACCTAGCAACTCTTAGAGAAGTATCACCCTGCCTGTTGTCAGAGTGTTGATTCTGTGATCTTTGGAGAGTCTACCGATGTATTTTGTATGGTGAGCTTCATTCTCGTTCATATTTTGGTCTTATTTTGGGTCAGGGCAGGCAATCTGAGGAGATAAAAAGGCAGTTGTTGATGATGGCTCCTGGTCAGCCCCTTTCCTTTTCTCCTTTTCTTGCTTATCTTGCTGCCCTACTATCCTTTGCTGTTTGAATTATTTCATTTTCTCTTTATTTCCAATTTCCTTGCCTAGGCATTCATCATGAGACATTTGGGATCCTGGGTAGAAGGAATTTTAGAAACAGCCGTCTTTGGATTAAGTTGGGTGAAAGAGAAAAGAGGCTTAATCATTTCTGGGTGTGGGTAGTGCCTACCACAGAGCCTTCCTTATACATTGTAGGTACTCCACAGTTACGTGTTGGACCAGTGAGTCTTATTTGTAACCTAATCTGTTAATACTAACTTCTAAGATTTTATATTATTTTTGTGTGCATGTGAAAAGCTCAAAATTTGTTAGTTGAAATGTAGTATTGATGTTTCTGTATCTCCAAGGAGTAGAGTTTTTTGGGTTATATAAGCCTCTTCCTCTGGCTTTAGACCAGCTTTGCTGTCAAACCAATGATATCTCAGCCTGTGTGGTGATGAGCTGAGTAAAGAGATTTAAAAAATATTTTTGTTGTCGTTCATCCTCACCTGAGGATATTTTTTCATCGATTTTTAGAGTGGAAAGGAGAGGGAGAGGGAAAGAGAAACCTCAATGTGAGAGAGACACATTAATTGGTTGCCTGCCGCCTTCCACCCCCATCAGAGCCAGGCTTGAACCTGCAATTGAGATACATGCCCTTGACTGGAATTGAACCCATGAACTTTCAGCCCACAGGCTGATACTCTATCCACTGAGCCAAACCAGTTAGGGCAAGAAACACCTTTTTTAAGTATACAAATTTGTGAAGATTGGGATTTGAGCTTTAAACTCCATGTAACAACAATAGTGTGGCTTCTGATCTACAGAAACCCTCATGCTTAACTTAAAGAAATTCATCACCTTAATCAGTTGTCACAGTTAAATAAAGCAGCTTTATTGTGAATCTAGAATTTGAAGAATATTTTAGTGGTCTTTCTGCTTACTATATCTTTTTCAGTAAAAATTCCAGTTCCCTAATTTTAATTACAAATTGGTAGTACATGTTCTATTCCAAATAGGAGAATGCATTGGGAAAAGACTCACCTCCAAGGTTTTTTTGTTATTTCAGACCACACTTCCTGCGAGTAAGCCCAACAACCATGGTGCAGCCAGATTCTTCTCAAAAGTGAGACCTTCCAAAGGACCAATGACTCTGTTCCCTGTGTCCTTTCATTTTCTCCTCCTACTCCATCACTATGTCTCGATCCCGCCACGCCAAGCCTTCCAGATTAGTCAGGAGGGAAGATATAAGCAAAAAGAAAAGCAGCCAACTGAAGAAGACCTTCAAGCCAGTCAACAGAAATGTGACATCAGGCAAGACCATGACCCCTGGACAGTTAAAGCAATTCATTCAAGCAAGGGAAGTTAAGAAAAAAACAGAATCCAAACCACCACCCATGCCAGTCAGAAGCCTTCTGACAAGAGCCAGTGCAGCGCGAATGAAGTTAGAGAGGACCGAGGCTCTTTTTCGAAACCCAGAGTCCTTAACTTGCAATGGCTTTACAATGACTCTCCGAAGAACCTCCCTTAGCAGGCGACTCTCCCAACCCCCACTGATTATAGCCAAACACAAGAAAGTTTCACCTCCTAAGAATTTAGAAAGACAACATGAGTGTGATCATAATAAGGTAATGCCCTCAGAAAATGATTCTTTGCCAACACAAGACCCCCTAATCTCTCCTCACATAGAGAATCTAATTGACATACAAAATGAATCTTTAGTTACAGACGAGCGCCAAGGGACAGCCCAGTCTTGGTGCCAAAGGGTTGAGGATTCCAAAGTAACTTTTCCCACTCATGGTGGCCTTGCAGCAGAGATCCTTTCTGGGGCACTGGAAGGAACACACGGTGGTGAAGGACTATTCTCTAAAGAGACATTGGATGACATCGGTGGTTCCCCAAGAATGTTTTCTCAGGACACTCTGTGTGCTCCTTTGCCCCAACAAGCAGACCTTAATGTTACCTCTGAAGGAAACAGCAGCATTCAGGTAGAAGATTTGGGTTCACAAGTAGAATCTCTTAAGCTATCTGATTCTTACCTGAATCCCATCCAAAGTGAACATGATTGCTGCCCCACCTCCAGCTTTAATAAGGTTTTACCTGAATTGGACCTTAGAAACTATTTATCTATTGATGGGTCAGTTTATTCTACCTCATTATTAAAACTCTTCTTGGCAGGTTCAGAACAAGGAACCCTTGGTGCTGAACCAGATCATCTGGAGGCCCTCAAGGCTACTCCAGATCAGCAGGAAGTTCCTGATAACACCCCTGGCTTAGGACAGGCCTTTAGTGAAGTCCCACATCAATGGGAAATTCCTGGTGCTAATCTGGTTCATGGAGAGGCTCTGGGTGAGACCCCAGACCCACCAGAGATCACTGGTGCTATTTCAGTCCAAGGAGAGGTCTTTGGTGCTATCCTCAATCAGGAAGTTCTTGGCATGGGTGGGAGTACTGCCTCGGACCCATCTGTCTTTCTTCCTGCTCCTCTAAACCCAGTTGCTACCTATAATGGTCTCCCAGAATGGCCTGATCCCCAGAGCACAGTTTCATACGGGCTTGAAGTCCAAGGTACTATGCAGATTTTACCTTTGGGCTCAGGTCACACTTCTCAACCATCCTCCAACACAGAGGTAAATTCTGAACCTCCAGCCATGGCTATAAACAATATGGAAAATGAGAGGCAAATCCATCTAATCTTTCCACCAGCTGACACTCAGGGGTTTGCATTAGCCCCTGAGGGAGGATTCCACCAAGCTTCACAGGACCTTGCCCAAGACTCCCAGGCTGGTCCCAGCAAATCGGAAGGAGGGAGCTCCCAGATTGACACCACAGTGGTGTCTATGCCAGTATCACTTGCCAGTACCTCCTCTTCTCCTTCCCACACAACTGTGCTACCTACTTTGGAAAAGAAGAAACGGAAGCGATGTGGGGTCTGTGAGCCCTGCCAGCAGAAGGCCAACTGTGGTGAATGTACTTACTGCAAAAACAGAAAGAACAGCCACCAGATCTGTAAGAAGAGGAAATGTGAGGAACTGAAGAAAAAGCTACCTGTGCCTAAGGTGAGTAAATACCCAAGGGCCTGGGAGACGCCTGGAGACTTGATCGAGGGATCTGTGTGGGGATAGCTCAGTGGTGGGACCCTTTTACTGGGGTGTAAAATGTTGCTTTAAGTTAATCGATTAGAAACGACCTACCTGCGGTATGTCTTGTGCATTGACCCATGAGCTTATTTATAGAATATTTCTCAGAAAACCAGAACATACAGTTTCTTCATTGTAGAATTTGATAAAGACACGTGGAAATGGTATGAAATGTGATTTTGCGAATATTTCCACTGTGCCTCATTTGGTTAAGTATGTGTCTTTTTTGGAAGTTACAGGTTTAAAAATTGAGAATGGAACAAATTCATAAACTTCTCTGTATCCTGAGAAGCCAGAGGAATTAAACTTCCTTTTTTTTTTTTTTTTTTTTAATAACATTCCTTTTAAAAAATATATGATTTTAGCCTTAGCTGGTTTGGGCTGTATTGCCTGCACTAAGTGTGGCAGCAATATGGTGACTGCTAGGAGTGGGGGACCACCAGGTCACCTAAGGGGAGAGGTGAACCAGCCCAGGGCAGAAACAAGCATGTCACACCTGGTGCTATTAGATGTGGAGAGAGCAGAGCACCTGAGAATGGCTCCTTTGTGATGAACACATCCAGCAGCAACTTGGGCTTATTTCTCACGGGTGGCAGCATGCCAATACCTTCCTGTGACATTTCGCCCAACAACAACAAAAAACAACTGGGTCTGATCACCTCTGACTAGCCAAGCTAGTCTGGGCAACATAGAGCGATCCCATCTTTTTGCCCCTCCCCGATTTAGGGAATCCTGTGTCTCCTAATTGCCTGGTGATAGGTAGACATTGGTCCTCATGACTACATTTCATGAACCTAAGGTAGTAAAAGTATGGGTTGATTTAGACATTACTTAAATGATTATATGGAACTTGGGTAATACTCAGACTTGCTTTTCAGACCTTTAAAACACCCGTCCATTACGGTGTTTTATGATTTTTAGCTCACTCCTTTGAAGTTAATATTTATTTTGTGTCTATTACGAATACAGGTATGGTAGACAAGGTTAAAAGTATTGAGAACTTAGGGTCTGGCTGACTCAAAGGTTGCATTTAAAAAGAAAGGATAGCCCTAGCCGGTTTGGCTCAGTGAATAGAGCGCCAGCTTGAAGACTGAAGGGTCCCAGGTTCGATTCCGGTCAAGGACACATGCCCAAGTTGTGGGCTTGATCCCCAGGAGGGGACGTGCAGGAAGCAGCCCTTCAATGATTCTCTCTCATCATTGACATTTTTATCTCTCTCCCCCCATCTCTTCCTCTCTAAAATCAATAAAAATATGTTTTAAAAAATAAATAAATAAAAAGGATGAATGCCATGTTTTCCAGGCAGTCTTCCATTAACATTTGTATGTAAGGAAATGAGAGTTTTTTTAAAAAATATGTTTTATTGATTTTTTACAGAGAGGAAGGGAGAGGGATAGAGAGTTAGAAACATCCATGAGAAAGAAGCATCGATCAGCTGCCTCCTGCACACCCCCTACTGGGTATGTCCCCGCAACCAAGGTACATGCCCTTGACCAGAATCGAACCTGGAACTCCACAGTCCTGAGGCCGACGCTCTATCAGTGAGCTAAACCAGCTAGGGCAGGAAATGTGAGTTTTAAGTATAGGTTAGCACTGAGTTTGATGTTCCTTCCTCTGACAAACAGCAATATAGTCTCGATTAAGTCACTCATTAAGGGCAGATTTCTGGGGTGGAGATAGAGTGGGCATCCTTTTCAGAAAATTGGGGAGTCTGACAGGACTTGTAGAAAAGCTAGGTTGCATTTAATGCAGGTATGTATGTATGATCGAATCCTATGAATGAAATTTATGTGTTAATAGGATATGCATACTTTATTGATAGGTACTGTCAAACTGCCCCCACACCCCCCCTTACCCGCTGGCATCCACCTTGGCCTGCCTGGCACAGCTCTCTTGCCAGCTCCACCCCCTGATTTCCCCACCATATTTGTCACCTGTCGCCTCCTTCTGCTCATGATTACTTCCCTCTGTGGGGCGATTGCCCCCTTCTCACGCCGCCCCCCCCCATCCGCCTTGGCAGGCCTGGGACCTGTAGGCGGGGGCAGCTCCTGCATTGAGTCTGCCCCATGGTGGTCAGTGCACGACACCTGGCATTTGGTCAATTTGCATATTAGTCATTATTATATAGGATTTTTACTAATTTTCTCCCTTAGAATGGAATAGAGTCTCAGTATATTGTTACACTGTAGGCAGATTCTTTCTTTTTAATTTTAAAAATCTATTTTACTGATTTTTTTTTTTTTTTTTTTTTTTTTTTTTTTACAGAGAGGAAAGGAGAGGGATAGAGAGTTAGAAACATAGATGAGAGAGAAACACTGATCAGCCGCCTCCTGCACACTCCCTACTGGGGATGTGCCTGCAACCAAGGTACATGCCCTTGACCGGATTCGAACCTGGAAACCTTGAGTCCGCAGGCTGACTCTTTAATCCACTGAGCCAAACCAGTTAGGGCTAAATTTATTGTTTCAATTATTACATATAGTATTAAACATTGATCTCTCCCTGGGCACCCCCCCCCCGCCCCCCCCTGTGGGCAGATCTTTTTTGCAGTAACCTAGCTTTCCTACATGTGCGTTGGTTTCCTAGGGCTGCCATAACAAAGTACCTCGAACTAGTGGCGTAGAATAACAGAAATGTATTGTCTCACAGTTCTGGAGACCAGAAGTCTGAAATCAAGGTGATGGCAGAGCCGTGCTCTCTCAAGGTGCTGGGGAAGGATCTGTTCCAGGCCTTTCCTAGTTTTTGGTAGCTCCTTGGCTTGGAGCAGCATGACTCCAGTCTTCACATGCAGTCTCCCTGTACGCGTACCTAATGTCCAAATGTGTCCTCTCTATGAGGACACCAGTCACAATGGATTAGGGGCCCATGATACTTCAGGATGAGCTTAATCAATCACCAATCGACATTACAACTCATCAACCTCTTCTATTTCATTTATATATATATATATATAT
>PVJC01042668.1:0-14846 GCA_004026665.1 Murina feae
CATAAACTTAGCAGGTGGAGAGGTTGCCTTCTCAGCAGAGGGCAAAGGAGGGGCAGCTGGGGGGAGAGGGGGTGCTGGGGGAGGGAGTGGGGGTGCTGGAGGAGGGGGCTGGGGTGTGGGGTGGAGCAGGGGAGAGGCTGGGGGTGGGGTCTCAGCTTGTTCCCTTGTCCTGGTCTGGGTCTGGCTCAGCCTGGGGCTGGCAGGTGCCTCCGTCCGGAGCTCCCCGGGGCGATGTGGTTCAGGGGCCCTGTCCGGGTAGACCTGGGATGCGGGGCGGATGTGGAAGCTGGGGGGCAGTGGGAGTCGGCTGGGGGCCTTCTGGGCGGCCCCTTCTTCTTCTGCAGGAGCCCCGTGGGCTTCCTGAACTGGGATGGACGAGGTCCTGACTGGGGTTGGGGGAGGCACCTTGAATGAACGGGGGAAGGTGAGGTGGGACTCTGGTTTCGGTCCCAGGGGGCTCCCCTTTGGTTCGGCAGGGCTCTTGGGGGGGCTGGTTCTGGGGGCCTCTGGCTGCTTGCCATTCAGTGTTACCTCTGATTTCCATTTGGTGACTCCCGCAGGGGGAAAGGGGTGAGTCCTCATAGTGTGAGGAGACACTGGAGCTGGGGGTGCTGGGGCCGGCATAGGGGGTGGGGGTGGGGCTACAAAGGCCAAGGGCGGGGCAGGGGGAATGAAATCAGGAGGGGTGGGTGTGGTTGGGGGGGACAGGGCCCCTGATACTGGGGGTGGAGGAGGGGCCATGTTGGGTGGCGGTGGGGGTTCCAGCAGCAGGGCAGGTGGCAAGGAAGCCATGGAGGGTGGAGGTGGTGGCGGGGACTCCCCTGGAGGTTTCGAAGTGTCTGGGGGAGGTCCCGGAGGTGGCCCTGGGGCGGGGCCTGGGGGCGGAGGGGGGATGAGTGGGTCCTGGCCATAGTGCTCAGGCCTGAGGTCACCCACAGAGCTGTACAGTCGGAGGTTGCCATTGACGAGTGAGCTGGTACCTGGAAGGAGAGAGAGACAAAGATGAGGAGGCATGAGGCCGACCGGCTCTGGCCATCTCTGTGTGCCCAGGGCACATGGGCGGGCAACCTAGGTAGTAACTGGCCAGGGTCCTGCCTTTCCTCTTGAGCACCAAGAGGAAAAGAGGCGAGTCCTCGGAGTGTGAGGAGAGCAGCAATGTCTCGTCTCCCGAGCGGTCCTGGGAGTGACCTTGTCCTTTGTCGGGAAGGACGTCTGTGGCCCTGGCCCTGCTCTGGAGACTGTACTGCATATTCTCTGTTTGCTCCGGAGGGCCATAGTCCGCCCTTCCCAGCGCTGCTCACACTCTGGTATGTCACCCCTTTACTGAACTCCCTTCAGTTTCCCAGTGTGAGGGCACCGTCTATTTCTTACAAAACCAGGAAGACCAGGCTTCAAATCCCACCCAGTCCTACCACTTACCAGATATGGGGCCTTGGACACACTAACCCTGCCGAGCCTCAGTTTTAGCCTCTCTAAAATGGGCATAATATGCATGCTCACCACAGTGGTTGTGAGGATTAAGCAAGGTAACGCATGTAAATCCACATAAAGGGCCTGTCACGGTGCTAGGCCTAACGTGTGAATAGTAACCGTTTTGATTACTTCCTCCTACGCTCGACGTTTCAGACTGTGCCAGGCAGAGAGGGAAGGTGAGAGTGAGGAAGTCATGGGTCAAGCAAGGGCAGGGCCTGGAGACCCTCTCAGTGAGGAAGTTCAGGCGAAAGTTTAAGAGGGACCATTTGTCTGAGCAACTCCTCTTTCTAAAGACCCTGAATCTGCCCAGAGCTCAGCTGTCCACCTCCCAGAGAACTTCCAGAACACGCTCTGTGGGATGGAATGGAGGTGTGTAGAAAGAAGGTGCCCAGGACAATCTGGCACCAGAGAGGTGCCGCTCTGAAGGGCTCCTCCGGCTATCTGACTTCTTAACAAAGAGAAGAGAGCCCAGCCAGTGTGGCTCAGTGGTTGAGCATGGGCCTATGAACCAGGAGGTCACAGTTCAATTCCCATCAGGGCACGTGCCCCGTTTGTGGGCTTGATTCCTCAGTAGGGGGTGTGCAGGAGGCAGCTGATCAATGATTCTCATCATTGACGATTCTATCTCTCTCCCCCTCTCCCTTCTTCTCTAAAATATATTCAATAAAAATATATTCAAACAAACAAACAAACAAACAAACAAAAAACAGACGAGAGTAGAAAGGGGAAAACTACATTCACTGACATCTTAACAGCCCAAGTGTTAGGAGCTGAGATACAGCAGTAAACAGACAAAACTTAGTCAAGCCCGGCCAGCGTGGCTCAGTGGTGGATCATCGAGTTAATGAACCAGGAGGTCACAGATGGATTTCCGGTCAGGGCACATGCCTGGGTTTTGGGCTTGATCCCCAGTCGGGGGCACGCAGGAGGCAGCCAATCAATGATTCTTGATGTTTCTCTCTCTCTCTCTCTCTCTCTCTCTCTCTCTGTCTCTCCCTTCTTTTCTGAAATCAATAAAAATATATTTAAAAAAAACAAACGAAACAACTTAGTCAAAATCCTAGCCCTCCTGGACCTTACGTTTAAATGGGCCAATGAGACCGGCCAGTAGTAAATTATTACCACATTAGGACATGAGGGGAAAGCAGGAGGGGAGCCGGAGGTGCGGTTTGGATAGGGGATCAGAGAAGGCCTCCCTGAGGGGATGGCATCAGCACAGAGGGCAGAACTGGGGGGAGAGCTGTCCGGAGGCCCAGGAGTGGAGCCATCTAGGCAGAGGAAGTGCCGCGTAAAGACTGGGGCGGAGACGGGCCTGGGCATTGCAGGAGCAGCAAGGGGAGCAGCTGCTGGAGAAGGGTGAGCCCGAAGCAAAAGCCGGCCGAGGCCTGGCGTGGCCAGATTCTGCCAGTCCCGGCAAGAACCTTCCCTCCGAGGCGCATGGAAAGTCGCTGGAGACTTTGAGCAAGAGGTATGACAACAGGTGACTTACATCCCACCCAGGACTTCATGCTCCCCCAGCGCTGGGACTGTCCTCAGCGCGCGTGTGATGGACAGGTGTCAGGGTTGAGTGATTTGCCCAAGGGAGCAAGGCGAATGTGCAGGGTTCTTGGGACTCAGAGCCAGGTCTGTCTGACTCCGTGGCTCTTTCTCCCACTTCGTGTTGCCCTTGCTGCTGTTCTGGCCATCCTCCCCCCCTGTAGGCCTTGCCCAACCCCTGGCTCTCCTCAACCCCCACCCTCTGCAGCCAGTCGCCAAGAGACCTGGGGACTCTGGTTTTATCGCCAGCTGGGGAGGTGGGCCCGATTCCTGGGCCGAAAGAGGAAAGAAAGATGGACAAGCCCCAAGCCCAGGGTTCTCTTACCTGTCACTTCCTTGTCTGCAAAGTCTTCTGGGACAGAGGGGGTGGGCACAGCCAGGCCATGGCTCTCCTGGGCATTCTGAAAGAGAGTGGAGAGATCAGGAACGGGGAGAAACGGAGGGGCCATTCTTACTGCGCTGCTGGGTGAGGGTATGCACATGCCGCTGTGAGGGTGGCGGAGCACAGCCTCCGAGTTCACTAACGTATAAAAGGGCTCATTTCAAAAGGTGAATGTTATGATACAGTCTAGTTTTGTTATTCACGCCAATTATGGTGTGTAAAGTTGCCTCAAGGAAAATGCAAGGTTGGGTTCCTGCAAACCTTGGCTACAGAGTTTTCATCAATCGATAAATACATAACCTTGCCCTAGCTGGTTTGGCTCAGTGGATAGAGCTTTGGCCTGCGGACTGAAGGGTCCTGGGTTCGATTCCGATCAAGGGCACATGCCCAGGTTGCTGGCTTGATCTCCATAGGGGGCGTGCAAGAGGCAGCCGATCAATGATTCTCTCTCATCATTGATGTTTCTAACTCTCCCTCTCCCTTCCTCTCTGAAATAAACAAATAAATATATATATTTTATTTTTTTAAAAAAATATTTTTAAAGATATATTTTATTGATTTTTTACAGAGAGGAAGGGAAAAGGATAGAGAGTCAGAAACATCGATCAGCTGCCTCCTGCATGCCTCCCACTGGGGATGTGCCTGCAACCAAGGTCCATGCCCTTGATCGGAATCGAACCTGGGACCCCTGAGTCTGCAGGCTGACGCTCTATCCACTGAGCAAAACCGATCAGGGCTATATATATAATTTTTAAAAAAATACATAACCTTGTTTTATGTGTGTTTCTGGTCAAAGACACCTTGTTTAACATACATTGTTGGTTCATTAACATGGACCTCATGGCTGATACTATAACTCACGATTGAACGAAGCTGATCTCACTCGTGCATTTTCTCTCCCGGGTACATCACAGCCTTCCTGCCCTAAGGGGCCTTAGCATTTCAGCACATGCACTCAGAAACAGTGAGATCACCCACAAAAAGCACAGAAATACAAAAAGCAGGGCCCCAAACAGAAAAGGATGCTTGTGAACCACCGAGGCCTGAACGAGAGGCAGAGCGTCCCCTTGCTGCACCTCGGCTGGGACTGTGTGCACCGGGTGACTGGCAGTGTTACCCTCCTCTCTCTACACGTGACCGAAGCAGCTCAAGTACTGCCTTTGGGGTAGCAAATACATTTTAGTGGGAAGGTCAGTTTCCAAATATGAACTTCACAAATGACGAGAATCAACTGTGTATGGATTATATCAATTAAAACGAAACAAAACAGAACATCCGGTGGATGTCCGAGCCCCAAGGCCCAGCCTGCTGCTGGCTCCTAGTTCTCATCAGCGAGTTACAGAGAAACAAATGAGCGGAAAGAGGCGAGCAGGGGCTCTGACACCGTGCGATGCCCTTCTCATCCCTCAGCTGCGCGGGCGATGTGTTTGCACAGCTGTCGGGTTTGTACATACTACTTTGCATTCCATTTTTTTCTCCAAACACACATTTCCATATGTCAACAAAGTCCTCACACCTGTCCTTTGAAGAGCAGAGAGCATTTTATGGCAGCTTTGTGGGTCCTCAAAACCTGGCCTCACACTTCCTGCCAACTTTTATTTCCCACTCCCCTGTTACACCCACCCGACTGACCGACTCCCTCCCGACCATCCTTCCAGCCCAGGCACATAGCGCCCGCTCCCCTGACGCTGGTGTTGGTCAGGCTGTGACCCTCTCCTCCATTTCTAACAATAATACCCCAGTCCCATCAGGCTACCCCCTCACGGGCGGATGGCGCTAACCCTCTGGGCATAATACATAAGAAGGGTGTTTCAGAAACATCTACAAGGTCCTGGTTACCGAGGGTCATCCCAAAGTAACTCTCTGGTCTTTGGGGGGCAACAAACACCTCTTTTTAAAAAAATATCTTTATTGATTTCAGAGAGGAAGGGAGAGGGAGAGAGAATCATTGACCGGCTGCCTCCTGCACGCCCCCTAGTGGGGATCAAGCCCGCAACCCAGGCATGTGCCCTTGACCGGAATCGAACCTGGGACCCTTCAGTCCGCAAGCTGATGCTCTATCCACTGAGTCAAACTGGGTAGGGCAAACACCTTCTTATTCTTAAATTCTGCAGCTGCATTGGCCTGAAGTCATCATCTCTTTCTGCCTCCACTTGATGCCCTCGACCACCACACACCTGCTCTCAACATCTCTCAACCCCAGTGATTCTGACCAGGAGCAGGTTTAGGGGCAGCCAGTCTGTACACACACATGTGCGCAAGCGCACACGCGCACACACACACCACCGATGTCTAATCGCATCCTCAAGCACACACACTCCCATTTTGATGAGATGAAGACCAGGCCTTCAAAAGCCAGGCTGTGACCTGATTGCTCTTTTGAACATAACTGGAAAGGAAGGAGACGTGGGGACTTAGCACCAAAATGCATACTTTGGCCCTAGACAGTTTGGCTCAGTGGCTAGAGCGCTGGCCTATGGACTGGAGGGTCTTGGGTTCGATTTCGGTCAAGGGCACGTCCCGAGGTTGCAGGCTCGATCCCTGGTGCAAGTAAGGACACAGCGGGAGGCAACCAATCGATGTGTGTCTCTCACGTCGCTGTTTCTTTCTCTCTGTCTCTCCCGTCCCTTCCACTCTCTCTGAAAAATCAATGGAAAAATATCCTCGAGTGAGGATTAACAAGAAGAAAACTCATGCTTGGAATTTTGCCCACAGTGTGATGTTCCAGGGAGCAGTGGCGAGGAGTGGAGATGGCGATGCTAAACTCTCACTGCTGCACCTACTGTGTGCCAGCACTATCCTGAGCGCTTCACCTACCTTACCTCAAACCCCTCCACTGTGCCAGGGAGCAAACCTAGGCCTCCCAACGCACCTTCCCTACAAATCACCGAGAGCCATTCTCCTCCCTCATCACCGTCTCAGGGCCACTCTGAGAACCAAAGGAGATGATGTCCCTAAGCCAGGAGAGCCGGGCGAGGTGAAAGGTTATGTCATCGTCTCCCCCACATGGTGAGCACCCTGAACCAGCTCCCCTGCCTGCAGTCCTGGAAGCACCTGGGGCACCTGAGTGCTTACGTATAATTACGTCCGGAGGAGGAGGACTGGCGAATTTACGGGTCAGAGGGAACACTGTTCACTCAGCTCTGATCCTAACGACTCTGGAAGCCCACAGACTCCCCAAGCACAGGCTGGGAGTCTGTCTCCTACGTGGCCTGGGAGCAGAGCCCAGGCTTTGTCGGGTCCCCGCGCACAGGGGGGGTCCCAGGACGTGCCCACCACCCACCGCAGTGCTCTGGGTGTGGGGCACTCCACTGCGCACCACCCTGGGGGCAGGTCCCGAAGGCCAGCCGCCTCCTTCGGGAGCTCCGGGACTGAACCGAGCGCCCCCGCTGGCCTCCTCGGCTCTGGTGGCTCATTTTGCGGTTCCTACATCCATCCACTCTGTATTCACAGAAGGCAAACACAGACTCATGTTAAACTCAGTCCTAAGACCCAGACCCAGAGGTGACCTCCTTCAACACCCAAATGCAATGCACGAAGGGAGGACACAACGGGGCGGTGGGCGGTAATTAGTGTATATCAGGTGTAGGAGATAACGGCATCACTTCATCATTAAACGCCCGGATGCGAGCGCTGTGCGGAGAAGTCCCTGTTCTCCGGTGCACGCACTGAAGCATTTAAGAGGAAAGGGGTGGATGTCCCACCTTACGCTGCAAGGGTTCAATGGAAGGAACCGTGTGTGTGTGTGTGATGTGAGGGAGGGGGCCAGCATGGCAGGTGAGTCTGCGGGAAGGCTCTAGGCAGTTCCTCGAGCTGTTCCTGCGACTCGCCCCACCTTAGGATTGCTTAGAGAGGAAACGGGGCTGCACACCACCCGATCGTACATGGAAAAGCGATTAAAACGGTGTTACCCTGTGTGTCTCTCGCAACCTTTAAAAGTTTTTTTTTTAATTGATTTTTAGAAAGAGGAAGGGAGAGGGAGAAAAACATCGATGTGAGAGTGAAAGACCCATCAGCCGCCTCCTGTGCCCTACCTACTGGGGATCGAGCCTGGAACCCCAGGAGCTGAACTGGCAACCTTTTGGTGCACAGGATGACGCCCAATCAACTGAACGCACCGGCCACGGCTGTATCTTACAGTTTTAAAAAGTTAAACAGCCCTGACCGGTTTGGCTCAGTGGATAGAGCGTCGGCCTGCGGAGTCAAGGGTCCCAGGTTCGATTCTGGTCAAGGGCATGTACCTTGGTTGCGGGCACATCCCCAGTAGGGGGTGTGCAGGAGGCAGCCGATCGATGTTTCTCTCTCATCCATGTTTCTAACTCTCTATCCCTCTCCCTTCCTCTCTGTAAAAAAATCAATAAAACGTATTTAAAAAAATAATAATAATTTTAAAAAAAGTTAAACAAAACAATGACAAGGATATCAAAAGAGAAAGTGCAGGGCGAGACTGAGAGCTTCTCCATCCACTGGTCATCAGCACCTCCCATGCCCTCTGGCGCTCCCGATCTTAACAGTAAGAACAGCTGCCATTTTTCTAGCACGCGTGGTACTAGGTGCTCATGCTGCGTTTTCCTTTTCTTAACTGGTTTACTTTTCACAATGACCCAATGGAGGCGGTACTGTTATTTCCACCTCCATTTTATAAATGAGGAACCTGATGCACAGAGAGGGTAAGCGACTTGCCCAAGGACCCGGAGCCAGTCGCATATCACTGTCTTTCCAGGCGCTTGGCCATCACTTGCCCACCCAGCTGGGCTGGGCAGCCTTGACTCAATTTCTCTTCCCTGTGTGGCCCTCACCTGTGTACATTATTATTATTACTAGCCGCCTGTTGCACGAAGAGATTCGTGCAATAGGCCTTCCCGTCCCCTGGGTGCCGGCACCGGTTTCCTCTGGCACACGGGACCAGGTCCCGGAGCCTTGGGCCCCAGAGCCTTTACTCTTCTGCTACCAGCCCTGCCCCCGCTGCTGCTGGCTTCCATCTTGGCTGGGTTAATTTGCATACAGCTGATCTGATTGGCTGGTGGGCATGGCTTAGGTGTCCCAGAGAAACGGTTAATTTCAATATTACTCTTTTATTAAAGTAGATAACTGACATTAGATGCCTATAAGTGCTTCACCTGTAGGAACACAGTTGTTCTTCACAGTAACCCTAAGAGTCAGGCTATGGTTTTTAGTTTTTAGATGAAGAAAGAGGCACAGAGAGGCTAAGTACACTGCCCAAGGTCACACAGCTAGGAAGTGGCTGGGCCAATATTGGAACCTCAGAGTTTGCCCTCGTTGCCACTACAGCACTGGCCCCTCACTCTTCCTCCAGGAAAAATCAAGCTTATGGCAGATGACTGTAGCCTTTGCCAGCCCAGCTCAGCTCACCTCTGGGTGACGGCCGATTCTTTGTACATGCCTGGCACAGACTGGCAGTTCAACAACTGTTTGTTGCGTGAATAACTTCCCAGATGAGTGGATGAAGGACAGAAAGAACACAGGAACGAGAGGAGATAACCTGTGTTCTGTGCCAGGCTCCCCTCAACCCCCCTTATTAACTCAGAGCAAAGTCACTTCTCCCTGGGCCGCCTGCTCTGCTGGAGGATCCCTCCAACCACCGTGCCCTGTGAGCCTAGCCCCTCGGTGTCCTGTCTGTGACTCAGCTCACCTAGGCTGCGTGGGCAGTGGCCTGGACTGGCGGGGCCACCCCTTGATGACCGGGTGTTGGGACAGAATCTGCCATTGTCTCCGGAGAGTTATTTGCCTCCAGAGAGGGAAAGAGGCAGGTGGGGAAAAGGTGGAGGGTGGCTGGGAGAAGGAGTTCCTGAAGCCACAGGGTGAGGCCACGTGGGCAGGGCTGGGCCTGAGGTCACTGCTGGCTTCAGACACGGGACTCCCCCTGCTGCACTGCAGGCAATCGGCAAGCTGGCTGTGCCCCACCCCGGGCATGCCCACCCTGGGAAATGGGTAGACGCTGCTCTCTACAGGGGTAGACCTGCCCCTACACACACTCAGGGGAGAGGGGAGTGTGACCTTTCATCAAAAGGGAGAGGTGCACCATCTGTGGGCAAGGAAACACCTGAGAACATGCAAATGAGTATCTGAATGCCTCCGTGGGGCCGGCCCCTCCTCGGGCCAGTGGGCAGCAGGCCATGGCCACGCCCCTCCCTGCACTGCTGCCCTAGCAGACCTTGCTCAACCCCGGGCAGAGTCCAGCCCCGGCCCTGCCGGGTGGGGCACTCACACGAAACTGGGCCTCAGCCCTTCCTCGTCCCTACACCTGACAACTCCCTACACCTGACAACGCCCAGAAGCTAAGGTCCTGGGCCACCGCACTCACCTCTCGGAGGGACACAGCCAGCTCCCAGCTCAGTCAAGCAGCCCTTTCAAAGCCATCTCAGACAAGTCTCTCGGAAGTTACCCAGCAACGGCTAGTTGGGGGACGCTGGGGACAAGGGTGCCATTCCAAGAGTATTTATGTTTTTCTTCTTTATACTTACCTCTATTTCTAGGTTCTTAACAATGAACTTCTGTGCTCATCGTAATTAAAAACAAAACAAAACACCAATACAACAGTAATTTTAAAAATTCTTGTCATCAAATGGAAAGAACACAAACTTTGGAGTCAGGCAGGCCAGAGGGGCGACCTTAATCGAACTCATTGTCCCAAAGCGATTGTAGGCAGCATCTGACTCGCCATCAGTGGTCACTAAGTGCGCCCCTTGCGCTCGCCTTCTGGGGCTCAGTGTTTTCATCTGTAAAAGGGGACAATCCCACCTTCTTCGTATGCGGTCATACCCCTGAGGATGCTGCGGAGTTAGCACTCCCCTGGGCTCGCCTCCCCGGTCCTAAGGAGGCTCAGTGGGAGTCCTTGCTCCTGGCACAGCCTGAGGGAGTGTTTGTCTGGTGGATCTGAATCCTCTAACGCCCTTCTGACTACAAACGTCTCAGCTGACCGAGGAGGAGGAAGGACAGGAAGGAAGAAGGAGGAAGACACTCTTCCATGCTGAGGTTGGCCTCCCCTATAAGGTTTAGAGGGGCTGAGCCGCTGCTAACCCCCTGCTGACGGTCCAGCCCTTGGCCTCCTGGGACACATCCTCATGCCTGAGATTCCTCAACCTCCAGCCAAACCCTGAGATGGGTCACCAGGGCTGGGCTAATGGGCAATGCCTGGCTGACCTTGGTCACAGGCCAGCTCTGAGTTAGCCACACATCGCGGAACGCAAGCCTCCTCACCAGGTTCCTCAGCAGCTAGGCTGGGGCACCTCAGGGTGGGGTGCGGAGCTGCAGGGGGTGAGGCAGAGGCAGAGCCGGGGAAGGCTGGGGGCACCACTGTGGGCTGGAGGAGCTGGGGAGGGGACCTCACAGTGAAAGCCACAAGGAACACCATCCAGGACCAGGGCCTCGCTGGGTGAAGCCCAGCCAGCCAGGAGTTTCCCTGGCTTTGTGGGCAGGGGGAGGGGGGGCTGTGTTCCCCATGGAGCAGCTTCTCTGAAACCGGCAGCCAGCGAACATTCTATTAAAGAGCCAATTGCTTCCCTGGCCCAGCCGCACCCTCGGCCATAGCTCATCCCCCTCCTGGGGCCAGAGAAGAGTCCCACCACGAAACCGTCCCTCTGCGCCTGCCTGCCCCCCAGACCTGCTCTTAGACGCGGGCTAGCAGGCCCTACCCTGGACGAGTGCCACAGGGGCCCAGCTCTGGTTCCTAGGGCAAGGGGTCCACGGGGGAAGGGGACGTGCCCTCCAACCTGTATCACCCTCGTCTTGACCCCGTCAGGTGCCAAGGGCCCTGAATTCCCTGCCCAGGTGGTCCTGAGCCCCCTTGAGCTTCTTCCCCCACCAGTCCTCCGAGGCCGCCCAGGCCCAGGGGTGGCAGGGGTGGCAGGGTGGCGGGGGTGGTGAGGATGAGGGTGTGGATGGAGTTTGGGAGTTCAGGCGAAGACCCTCTCTGCCAGGGGAGGAGCAAGGTGTGTGTGTGGGGGGGAGGGTGGGCGCTTGGTCTGTACTCTGCCTGCAGGTCTCTGACAGGAACACACGGAGCTCATGTTCATGAACATGTTCGTGACGTGTTCCCCACATGAACACACAGAGCTCCCTCACCCACAACCCTTCCAGCCAACGCCAGCCACATAAACCTGCCAAAAGCCAATCTGGCTGGCACGGACCCTCTCTGAGCTTCCGGACGGGGGTCCAGGGCAGGTGGGGGCCTGCCCCGAGCCCAGCCTGACACCTCCCCGGGCGCAGCCAGGCCTGCCTGACTCAGAGGGTGGGGTGACCCAGGGAGCTCTCACTGCCCGGGGCACCCCGGGGACCTGTCTGGCCAGTTTCCCCATTCTTGCCACATTGGCGTTTAATTTTTAATTCCTCACATGTATCACCCTGAGACGGTTTCATTCAGCCCAGGGTGGGGAAGAGGGAAGCCCAGGGGAAAGCATAACCCTCCCACGACCAGTTGTCTATGGACTCGGCTCTGAACAGAGGACAGGCTCTGGCTTGAGCCCTGGGCCCGCTTCGCCTTGGAGGTGAAGCAAGTGGGGAGAAAGGATCCCTCCCCCTCCGCCCAGGCCCACGTGGTGTGGGCAGGACTGGACGGGGAGGAGACCCGGTTCGGTCCCATTGCTGCCTCACTGAGCTGTGTGATGGGCAGGCCCCGTCCCTTGGGGGGCCCAGTTTTCTCATCCAGATGAGCCCTGCGGGCCCCCCAGGTCTGAAGCTAGGCCAGCGTGACCCAGCTCCTCAGACCCTCTGAGCAGGAAGCAGGGTGGCCCTGGGGGCTGGAGAGCCTCCCTTTTGGAGGTGGAAGCAGGGCTCTGGGAGTGACCTCTGTGTTGAGAGCCGCTTCGGCGGGGGGCATGGGGGGGGCGTCCAGAGAGCTGACCACACTGGGAGAGTTACTTCAGCACAGAAGCAGCAGCGGGGACCCTCCTGTGGGTGAGGAGCAGGGACTGATGCCAGGTACCCGAGAATCAATCAGGTCCCTTTCATAATAGGCTGATGGCTGCCGGGCACCTGAGGAGGTATTTCCTAGCCTTCTGATGTCCCACCTCCAACAGAGTGAGGAAGCTCCAGGGCGGGCAGAGCACCCAGCTGTTGTCCTTGCCCCCCGATTGTGCCCCCCCCCTTTACACCGCCCCTTCGCAGGCTCCTCGTGGCAGGCTCATGCGGGACACTGACAGTGAGGGTGCGTTTGGAAGACAAGATGACCCAGGTCCAGGCAGAGCAGGAAGAGCAGGGACCTGGCCGGGCTGTGCCTGGCTTCTCGGCGCGGCTGCCTCCCTGGGTGGGGAAGGAGGACACGGAGGGGAGAGGCCCAGCTGGTTAGGACAGTGCCACTCCCCACCCAGCCTGACTCGGAGGAGTGTGTCCGTGTGTGGGCCACACCCACAGAAGCTGTCTTCTTGCTTCTCCTCATGCTCCTGCCTCCTGCCCCAGCTGGAAGGCAGCAAAGGCCTGGCCCAGGGCCCAAGGGAGAGGAGCCAGTTTCCCCTCAACCCAGGAACCGAGATGAAAGGTGATGGGGCTGCTGTGTATCTTGTTACCTAAGTGGGAGCACAGAGACGGCCCCGGGATATGGGTCATCAGGCAAAGGCTTCCTAACCTGAAGGTGCCCCAGAGGAGCAGGGCTTCCCCGGCCCGAGAGCCCTCTGCATAAGCAATATCGCATGTATGTGGCCCAGAGCCTCGTCCTGGTCTCAGAGGGGCCTGTGTCCCCACAGAGGCACAAGGGCCGGGTGCCCAGCAGGCCCAGCTCCTGGCAGGAGATGCAAGTGGCTCTGCAGGCTGGTGCTGGGAGGGCAGGTCAGCACTTCTGGATAGTGGGTGGAGGGAGAGTAGAATGGCTTGAATAGAACGTGGACCCTGGAGCCCGGCTGCAGGGGTTCAAATCCCAGCTCTGCCACTTAGGAGCTGTGTGACCTAGAACAAGTTACTGCCACATCCTGTGCTTCTGTAAGATGGGGATTAATGATGGCACTTTCCTGATAGGGTGGCTGTCGACAGACACACCCCTGGAACATCGCGAGCCACTCCACCTGCCTTTCCCTGTTCGGCGGGCTCTGGAGGCAAGGGGCGAACCCCCCTTTCGGAGTTCAGTTCCTGCCTCTGTAAAATGAGGCTAGTGTGGACCTCATGAGCCCCTTTGTGTTGGCAGTTTTCCATGAGTTCATTCTCTGGCGCTCCCTAGTGAGGGGGTGTGAGTGCCTGGGCTGGCTCTGGGACTAGCTCTGGGACTTGCCTGGAAGGGCTGCTTCCCGCTCCCTGAAAGCAGCCTCAGGTCACCAAGCTTGACCAGCCGGCCCAGCCACCTGCAGTGGCCGCCTGGCTGGGGTCTGCCAGGCCCCTGAGTCAGGCCCTGGTTGGCCCAAACCAGATCTAACCAGAGTGTCCAAACCAGAACTGAGAGCAGAAAGGTTGGGACTTGCCCTGGTCACTAAAGGGACCCAAAGTGGGTGGGTGGCGCATACAGGGTGCCAGCCAATCAGAATAAACTCTGCATTAACCCGTTCGTTGTTGACTCAGATCTGGTGGCCAGCAAGAGCCATTCAAGGGGGACAGCCATTTATTTCAATATTTTACAACCAGACTAGGTATGGGTGTGTCAGCCATGGGCCCACAGGTCTGTGATCGGAGTATGTGTGCTGGGGGTGCGTGAGGGGAGAGAACCTAGTTACCTCCAGCAATAGAAAAATTATTTAGTCTGTGTTTATGGGTGCAATGAGAGTGTTATGCATCCCTGGAAACAAAGGTAGGGCTGACTCGTTTGCTTTACACCTTTTTGTTGTTCTTTCTTTCTGTGTTTGTCTATAATGTCTGTGAATTGTTTTATAGACAGGAAATAAATTACTTAAAGTTGTATTTGCAGAGGTCTGTGTGCTCAGCCCTCCACAGAGAGGCCTTGGGGATAAAGCAAGGAGGATGTAAGGCTCGGTCTATTCCTTCTAGAACCTTGGGGACTGGTTGGTGAGGTGGGATACACCAGGAGAAAAACTGGTGGTGGAGAAAAGTGGTTGTGCCAGGCGGTGCTGGGCAGAACCTGCCAGTGCCCAGGACCACGGTGTGGGGTGCATGAGGTCCAAGGTGTGGGGTGCCCTGAGAACTCGGACCAGGATTTGGTGCCTCATCAGTCCAGGTGGTACAAATCCTCATGGAGCCCAGAAACAGTATTGTCCCGGCCAGCACCCACCTGACAGACAGGAGTGAACCTAGAATCGATGGGGCTGACTGTTGAGGCTCTAGACCTGGGCTGTCCCACAGCAGCCACTAGCCACATGTGCTGCGGAGCACCTGGTGTGTCGCTGTTGGAAGTGGGGGTGCGTGCTCCAAGGGCAGCACAGCAGGTTTTTTGTGGTGGTTGTTGTTAATCCTCACCCGAGGATATTTTTCCATTGATTTTTTAGAGAGTGGAAGGGAGAGGGAGAGACAGAGAGAAACATCGATGTGAGAGAGACACATCGATTGGTTGCCTCTTGCA
>PVJC01042669.1:0-14805 GCA_004026665.1 Murina feae
CTCCTCCCCTCTCTCTCTCCCTTCTTTTCTCCCCTCTCTCCTCTCTCCTCATCCCTCCTCCACCCTCCTCATCCCTCCTCCTCTCTCCTCATCCCTCCTTTTCTCTCCACCTCCCTCCTTGTCTCTCCTCATCCTAGAAGCAAGGGTGGTGGACAGCTGACCTGCTTTTTTCCTTCTCAGGCAGATCCTGGTCCCCCTGGTGAGCCGGGCCCTCGGGGGCCAAGAGGATCCCCAGGACCTGAGGTAGGAGGACACACACCCTGAACCACAGAGCTCTGCCTGCGGTGGGAGCCCAGGGTCAGGTGCTGGGACGCTGCTCAGCCTCAGTGGTCACCCCTCACTGTCGTCCTTCTCCTCCAGGGAGAGCCTGGACCCCCCGGAGACCCCGGCCTCACGGTAGGTATCAGTTGGGGATAGAATCAGTGTCTTCCCTCCTAAAACTGAAAAGCAGGGACAATGTCAGAGGGTGAGGTCAGAAGGAGTGGAGTCAGTGCAAGGTCAGCAGGCAAGGTCAGCAGGGGTGTTAGCATGAGGTCAGTAGGTCACGGTCAGCAGGACAAGGTCAGCAAGGTGAGGTCAGAGGGCAAGGTCAGCAGGGGGGTCAGCAGGAGGTCAGCAGGACAAGGTCAGAGGCGAGGGGAGCAGGGCTGCAGACCCCTGGCCCCTCTCGGGTTGCCGTCCTGGCTGGACTGACCCACTGTGTTGTAGGAGTGCGACGTCATGACCTATGTGCGGGAGACGTGCGGGTGCTGTGGTGAGTCTCAGCCCCCATACGGGGGTGCTGCTGGGCTGCCTTCCCTCATCCAGGAGTCAGGGTCATCGCCCAGGGGTCGGGGTCATCGCCCAGAGGTCAGGGTCATCAGAGTCCCACCCTCCCCCTGGTGGTGATTGTGCGCCCTGAGGGGGTGTGCTCTGGGCTGGGGCCAGTGCACACAGCCATCGCCCCTCTGCCGGCCCACAGACTGTGAGAAGCGGTGTGGCGCCCTGGACGTGGTGTTCGTCATCGACAGCTCGGAGAGCATCGGCTACACCAACTTCACGCTGGAGAAGAACTTCGTCATCAACGTGGTCAACAGGCTGGGGGCCATCGCCAAGGACCCCAAGTCCGAGACAGGTCAGCTGCACCCTCAGGGGTGGGGGCAGGAGACATCCAGTCCCGGGATGGATGTGAGCTTGGCCAAGCGTCCCAAGGCCCCCACCTGAGGGTGGTGAGCACGTGGGGTGACACAGCAGCCTCTCACGCCCGCACCCGGCCGCCGCAGGGACCAGAGTGGGCGTCGTGCAGTACAGCCACGAGGGCACCTTCGAGGCCATCCAGCTGGATGACGAGCGCATCAACTCGCTGTCCAGCTTCAAGGAGGCTGTCAAGAACCTCGAGTGGATCGCGGGCGGCACCTGGACGCCCTCCGCCCTCAAGTTCGCCTACAACAAGCTGATCAAGGAGAGCCGGCGCAAGAAGACGCGCGTGTTTGCAGTGGTCATCACGGATGGCCGACACGACCCCCGGGACGATGACCTCAACCTGCGGGCGCTGTGCAACCACGAGGTCACAGTGACGGCCATCGGCATCGGGGACATGTTCCACGAGAAACACGAGAGCGAGAACCTCAACTCCATCGCGTGCGACAAGCCCCAGCAGGTGCGCAACATGACGCTGTTCTCCGACCTGGTGGCCGAGAAGTTCATCGACGACATGGAGGATGTCCTGTGCCCGGGTGAGCGGCACTGGGCCTCCCGCCTCCCTGGCCTGCCCAGCCCTTGTCCCCGCAGGAGGGAAGGAGACCCTGGGAGGGCAGGGGCTGGCCGTCAGTGGGCCACCGAGGGAGCCCAACCCAACCTGGACAGTGGAGCCTGACCAGGACCCCTGGCCTCCTTTCCTCTCTCCTAGACCCCCAGATCGTGTGCCCGGACCTTCCCTGCCAAACAGGTAACACGGGGAGCCATCGAGCACCCCTCAGACTAGCAGTGACGGGGGCCCAGAGGACCTTGCAAGGAATGCACTGTGGGTTCCCCACCCCCCTTAGAGAGGCCTGTGGGTTTCTCAGCCCCCTGGGCCTCAGCATGTCTGAGAAAGGGTAGAGGGCCCAGGGTTTGGTGTCCCCAATGCTTTTGCTCTCCCACCCACTTGACATGTGTGGGGAGGGGTGCTAAGGGCCTGGCCCTGCTCTTGGTGCCAGGTGCTCTGACCTGCAGTTCCCATGCCCCGGCCGCCACAGGTGAAAGTTCTGGATCCAGTAAAGAAAATGGTTAATTTAAAACCTTCTGGGAGGTGAACACAGAGCCTGAAGGCTCCCTGAGGCCCCTGGGGGCTCATCCATCTTCCCTCTGAGAAGGACTCCAGCCTGTGTTTAGGGGACCCGCCCAACTGGTGCATTGTATCTGGGCCCTGAAGGCACAGAGAGGCTGTCCCCAAAGGGGTCCCTCAACACAGTGTTGTCACTCCTCTGGGCATCATGCTGTCACCGCTGCAGCAGGTGGCCCGGGGTGGCAGGAGCTGAGCCCCCGTTGGCAGGCAATCCCAGCGTCCTGCCGGCCTGGGTCTTGGAGCCATTGCTGGCCCCTCCCGCTGGGATAGGGGCACCTGCCTATCCAGTCCCAGCGTAGAGGTGGAACTGGAGCTGGCTCTGGGAGGCGGAGCCGCATGGAGGGGCGGGGCCATGTTGGCAGGTTGGCAGAGGGCACCCACATCTGCATGTACACTGGGCTTGTGCGCAGGCTCCTGGCCCAGCAGCCAGGGCCCACCAGGCAGGTTCAAAGGTGCTGAGGCGCCTGAGGGAAGGAACATGTTGAGTTGAGGGCCAGGGTTCCCACTTATTCTGACAGAGAACTTTCCAGGAAATGCTCATGGAAGTCATACATGTGACCCAGCTGTGGAGTCATCCAGAGTCTGCCTGGGTGGGGGTCGCTATGGGAACGTCTGTGTGTGGTGGCCGAAACCACCGAAAACCCTCCTGGGGTGTGTCCCATAGTAATGTGACCCCTCTAGGCTAGAAACCAGACTCGACGCCGGTGCCCAGGCCAGGCAGTGGCCCGGCATCCTCGTCTGGCCTGGACCTGTGTTCCATGCCAGCGGAGGCTCTTTACAGCTGCTCCGCCCTGCTCAGTCCTCCTGTGAATGAATGGCTTTGTCAGGTGACTCATCTGCTCTGTAGATACGATCGGGAGCTGCTCTTCAGCCTGTTGCTGCGACAGATGCGGTCACTAGTTTTTGAATGTCGAACCAGCCTTGCAGACCGGGGCAAGCCCGCTTAGTCATGGAGTATCCGTTTTGTATATGTTGGATTCGACTTGCTGGTATCTTGTAGGATTTTTTGTTATCTCTGCTCACGAGAGATCTTGGGCTGCAGTTCCCTTTCTTGTGATGTCCTTGTCTGGTGTCAGTGTTAAACGCTGGCCCCCAGGATGGTGATCTCCCTTCCCCTCAAGGACCTGGCAGAGAAAAGGAAGAGGCCCCTGGAAGACCCCTCCCCGCCCTCTTTCAACTACCCCTCTAGTACTCACACTCACCCTCTTCTAAAGTGACTAGAAATTTCCAAGTAAAATAGACATTGTGGCCAGAGAAAAGAAAGCAGACATAACTATAGAATGTGCTGAGACATGGGGAAGGGTTGGGGGGAGGAGGGAGGGATGCAGGCCTGCCGCCGGCTGGAAACTGTCCTTGGCATTTGGGGGCTGCGGACAAGCATTGGGGTGAGGCTGCCACCTCTGGCATGGCCCTGACCTTCAGGCCAAGCGGCCCCATCCACCAGAGGCCATGCCTGATTATGTTCAGGGCCACAAGTCTATCAAAGAGAAGCAAAGCTGGGCTCCTGAGTAAAGATAACAAAGACAGATATTCTGCGGTCGCTACGGCAGGAGATGAGGTCCACTTACCCCCGACGGAGGCAGGGGACTGGCTAACGACCACTGCACAGAGGCCTGGAGGTGGGGAGGGGGTCCCTGTGACCAGGCCCCCCTGGTGTGCTGACTGGCACATAGGAGAGAAACAGACTTCTCAACCCTTTAGGACTGGCAGCAGTAGTGCACGTTGTAGTAAGGTGCCCACAGACGTGAGGCCCTGCCCTCCCAGGGGTGGGGGACAGAGCGAGAGCGTCCCTGAGTGTTTGCATCTCCCAGACCCTCTGGGGGAGACTTATGTCCCCAAGGACAGAGAAGGTTTTGTAACTGCAGGCTCTCTAAAGTACTGTGCTGAGAGGGTCCTGTCACCAGGTTTGGGCTGCAACAGACTGAGTTCTCGTGGCAGCGTGGGGCACTTTAAGGAGCTGGGTCATCCCAGGACATGGCCGTGAGCAGTAAGCAGCAGTACTGGCATCTGGTCAAGTCTCAGGCACAGCTGTTTGGGGCCAAGAGTCTTGTAGTTCTTAAGGCCTGTGGGGACCAGAGGCCTCCTCTCCCGTCTCCTCGGCATGCGCCCGCTGCTGGCCCCAGCGTCCTACCCCGACGGAGCCTCAGCCTCATTCCTGCCTTTGACCCCAACTCGTCTCCGAGGAGAGAAGCCCAAGGAGGGCAGCTGGAGGCCGCTCCCGCTGACCGAGTCCCTTCTCTGGATGCCCCGCAGATGGACCGCGGCCTGGCGATGCGCCCCCGGTCACCTTCCTCCGCACGGAAGAGGGCCCGGACGCCTCCTTCCCCACGACCATCCCCCAGATCCAACAGTTGCTAAACGCCACGGAGCTCACGCAGGACCCGGCCGCCTACTCCAGGCTGGTGGCCGTGCTGGTCTACACCGCTGAGCGGGCCAAGTTCGCCACAGGCGACGAGCGGCAGGACTGGATGGAGCTGTTCGTTGACACCTTTAAGCTGGTGCACAGGGACATTGTGGGCGACCCCGAGACCGTGCTAGCGCTCTGCTGAAGCCGCAGGGCTGCCGGTGCTCCCGAGGCCGGGGCTGCCCCAGCTGGGCTGCACTCCCTGCTGGGCTGCCCGGCTGCCCACCATGCCGGGGGCTGTGACAACAGGAATCTCTCGGGCTGGAGGTCCGGCCCCAAGATCCAGGTGTTGGCAGGGCCTCACTCCCGCTCCCCCGGGGGCTCCAAGGAGGGCGCTCCCTGCTTCCAGCTCCCAGCTGCCTGCATGGTCACATGGCCTCGCTCTGTAGCCTAACCTCCCTCTGCTCCCTTATAAGGACACAGGTGGCATTTAGGGCCAACCAGAGAGCCATGGACAGTCGCTCATCTCAAGGTCCGTACGGTAGGCCCATCTGCAAAGCCCCATTTTGCCACAAAGGTCACATTCGCAGGCTGCGAGACTAGGGTGACGGCCCCCACCCCATCTAGCTGAGCTGTCTCACACATTTAGGGCACAGAAGTGTCACCCGTTAAGGCAAACCTGCCAAGGCATCTGGCCGACAGTTAGAGAAGGACCGCAGACATCACCTTCCTCATCCTCCTCCTGCCCAGGCTCTCAGGGAGGTCGGGGTGCCCTCTAAGGACTGCCTAAGCATGTTCAGGCCCACGTGTGCCTGCTCCCCAGAAGCCGGATTAATACAGAGAAGCCCTCATCCTTGGGCCCTGTCACTACTCCTGCCTGTGCCCCACACTGTTCCCAGGGGCAGGGTCTCACCTCCCTGCTGCACAGGCTCCCTGCCACGGCGGGCGGGGGGGGGGGGGGGCGGTCAGCAAAGGGAAAGAAAGGGAACAGCAGAGCTCCCCTAAACACCCCAAAACAACTGGTTCAGCTTCCAGCCTCTGGGTCCAGGCACTGCTTGTTGAGGAAGACTTCCCGAAAACCAGAGCCCTCCCCACATCTGCCTGCTTGTAGGACTTGAAGTCAGGGCTCCCGGAGAACTGTGTTTAGAGAAAAAAGCTGCTATTCGTTCGCACTGCCACCAATATAAGCTACGTCATTAATAAGCTCCTTAAAAAAGCATCCTGTCCGCTGGCGCCTGGCACCTCGTAGTGGCACACCCTGGGGAGGGGCGTCCCTCAGGTGCTGTGAGCACACCTTCGACTTGTATAAAAGCTGAAAAACAAAGATCGTGAACGCCTCGCTGTGGCTGCGTGAAGTGCCGGGGGCCTGCTGCTGGCCAGGCTGGGCCACAGCAGTCACCCACCTGCGCAGGGGGCCTCAGGCATTGGTGCTGTGGGCAGGACCTCCTTCCCGAACGGATCTCTGAGCAGCCAGCCCCAGGGGTGGGCAGACCTGGGCTGTGAGAGAGTCCGTGCTGGCCCACGTCCAGGAGGGGGGCCCGTGGGCCTGAGGTCTCCAATGAGGCCTTGAGGCAGGAGCCGGGCTGCGTGTCTGTGGCATGTAGTCCCACATGTGTGGGGAGTGGGTTTCAGGCTGTGTGTGGTGCCTATGACCCCCAGAGGCCTGGCCTCAGTCCTGGCTGCAGCCTTGCCCCCATGTCATCCGGCATGTCCAGGGCTGCTCACTGCCCTAAAGGGAACAAGGGTCTCCTCAGGTAACAGTGGGTCACCTAGGCTACCACAGGGGTCTGGCCACACCTGTGCCCACTGCCCACCAAGGCCTTGCCCAGTCAGAGGAGACCTTTCCAATGCTGCGAAGGCCAGGAGAGATGTGGCCTGGGCAGCGCCACGCAGCTCTGGGACAGGGGGGACTCGGTGGGTCTCCAGGGCCAGGGTCTTCACGAGGTCTTTTCACATAACTACAGACATGATGACAGCCTCCCACCCCCACTTCCCGTGCCCCCTGGACTGAGGCCCTTCTGGGGTATCCAATTCCTGGGCCCAGTGAAGGGGCTTTGCTGACCCATCCTGCCCAGAGGGCCTGGAGGAGGCACGTGGCAGAGGTGGTGCTTGTAGGGTGGAAAGGGCCTTCCGTCCTCAGGTTTCGAGACATTTCCTTGTGGGGCACAACCAAGAAAGATAGTGAGGGTCTGAGGAGACAGTGTGGGGCTCTGCACCCCCACCCGGGGGCTGTGTGGGGGCTCCAACAACAGGTGACTTTGGGCACAGCCCCCCAAGCTCCAGCTGTCCGTGTTGCTCCAGTGAGTGGGCACGTGAAGGGATGCGGTGCAGGGTGTGGCAGAGTAGGCTCGACCCAAGAGGGCATACGGCCTGGTTGGGGTGTGGCACCGAGGGGCTTGGCCTGGCCTGGGTCGCCCCTGCCCACCACCCTTGTTTCCCCCCCAGAGCTGTATGTGGCCCAGTGCACCCAGCGGCCCGTGGACATCGTCTTCCTGCTGGACGGCTCCGAGCGGCTAGGTGAGCAGAACTTCCACAAGGCTCGGCGCTTCGTGGAGGAGGTATCCCGGCGGCTGACCCTGGCGCGCAGGGACGATGACCCGCTCAATGCACGCGTGGCAATGCTGCAGTTCGGGGGCCCTCGTGAGCAGCAGGTGGCCTTCCCGCTGACCTCTAATCTGACGGTCATCCACGAGGCCCTGGAGGGTGCGCGCTACCTCAACTCCTTCTCACACGTGAGCTCGGGCATCGTGCACGCCATCAACCAGGTGGTGCTCGGCACGCGAGCGGGGGCCCGCCGCCACGCCGAGCTGTCCTTCGTGTTCCTCACGGACGGCGTCACGGGCAACGACAGCCTGGACGAGGCCGTGCACTCCATGCGCAAGCAGAACGTGGTGCCCACCGTGGTGGCCGTGGGCGACGACGTGGACATGGACGTGCTCTCCAAGATCAGCCTGGGCGACACGGCTGCCGTCTTCCGCGAGAAGAACTATGACAGCCTGGCCCAGCCCAGCTTCTTCGACAGGTTCATCCGCTGGATCTGCTAGCGCCCCACCCGCCCTGGCGCGCACCCCCAGTCCTGCAGGCTCTGTCCTCCTGTCCGTGGTGCTACTCAGATCCCGCCAAGAGAGGTGCAGAGCGCTGCCGACTCGACCTCTCCAGGTGTGGGTATAAAGTCAGGAGTGGAGTTCCCCTCCCCACCCAGCTCTTCCCGGGGTCCTGCAGCCCTGCTGCCCTCCACCCCTTCTATCCCGTGACACCCTACTCTCCACACCCTTCCTGGTCCCCAGCAGCTTCCCATGTCGTGCTTCAGACCGTCATCAACAGGCCCGTTTCCCCCTCAGCCCAGCATCATCCCTGGACTCTCATCCACCTTCCAGGGCCCCCAAAGGCTCTCTGCCAGCCCTCCTGGCCCAGCTCCCAGGTCTCTGCCTCACCTCTGAGGGTCATGTCCCGATCAGACAGAGCTGTGACAGCAGGCTCTCCGTGTCCCTGTATGCACACACCTCAGTCCAATAAAGGCTTTGAACCACCTCCTGCTCCCCAGCCTCCATATATCTGTGCCCACCAGAGGCCAACTGGACTCTCTGACCATTCAATGCCCACCAGCATTTATCATACCAACCCCATTCCCACCCACCCATCCACACTTGCTCTGCGCATGGAGATGATGTCTCATAAGAACAGGCGCTGCCTCCAGCACTGACTGTCCACACCATCCCCAAGTGCATAGACTGGATGGTCTTGTCAACCTTAAAATTATCATTTTACCAGCAAAAGTGGGTCTATTTGGGAATAGCAGTTCAGGACATGCACACTTTGGCAAACCCATAGGCAAGTCTGGAGAACAAAGGAGGGGAGTATTACTTTACAGAGAAAAAGGAGGAATTGGGAGAGACCATTAGGAGTGGAAGTCCATTGGAGGAGAGTGAGCATTCAGGTGGCTTCTCATTGGTCAGGCTGTTGCTGGGCAAGGAGAAAATCTTCCTCTTTCCTGGTTAGTAAAATAGTCTTCTTGTTGGGGAGTACATGGTAGCTTTCTTCCTGCTGGAGTCTGCAGATGGCAGTGGGTGGTCCTGCGTGAGAGCTCCACCTTCAGGGCTTCCCCACATCCACTTTAATAAGGTTTCCTTTGTTCATCTTCACAGCCTCACCCACACTTGTCTCACCAGCTTTAGGCTGAAAACAATGTTACTAAGTCAATGAAGTCTCCCTCTATCTTCAAACCAGGACCAAAGTGCTTAAAAATGTCTGCTGGTGAGCTCACCCTTTGTGAAGTGCCCTATTAAACCATTGGCTCCCACAGGCCCATGCTCTGCTCTCGCCGTTCACAGTTTCCTGGGGCTGCCCTAACCCAGTGCCAAGGGCTGTGGCTTAAACACGGAGACCGACTGCTTCAGCCTGCAGGCCCCAGCGAAGGCTCTGGGAAGGATCTGCTCCAGGCTCCCTCCGGCTCCTGCTGGTTCCTGGATTTCTCAGCATCACTCCATCTTCACGTGCTGTTCTCCCCGTGCATAATTCCCCTTTTCATAAGGACCTTCTGGGTTAGGGCCCATCCCACTCCGGTACAACCTCATCTCAACCTAACTAATTACATCTGCAAAAACTCTGTTTCCAAATAAGGTCAAATTCTGAGGTGTTGGGGGCTAGAAATTCAACATGGGAATTGGGGCAGGGGGAGACACACAGTCCAGCCCAGAACGTGCTGACACCTTGCTCATCCCCATGTGGGGAAGACGTTCTCTTTGAGGCACTGCCATCTCTCTCATCAGCTGCCTACACAGCCTGCAGCTGGAGAAGGACTTTAAGTTAAGCGTCTTCTCTTCCTTTGCCCCCTTTTTCCTGCCACCAAAGAACCGTACAAACCACCAGCAAAAGAAAAAGAGACCAGCAGCGACCTAGAGCCTCACCTGGCACTCATGCCTGTGGGCTTCTGGGTCAGAAGAGGGGCGGGAGGCACAGGCCCCTCCCTCCGTGTGTCTGCAGTTCTGCCCACCAGACCCTGTCCAGGGTCCCCTCCGTAGGGAAAAGACGTCCTCTCTCTGACACTGGCCCCTGCATATTCAGCCTTTGGCCCTCAAGAGGCAAGAACCTGTCCTTTTAGAAGGGACATACAACACCCATGAGTGGGTGGCTGGGCCCTTGGAGGGTGCGGGCCAGCTCCAGGCCCCACAGAGTGCAGGCCATGCTGGTGTCCACTGAGTTCTCCCCCTGGGAGCCCCAACTTCCCAGAGGACCAGGGTGCCAAGCCTCTCTTGGGGCTGCACTCTGAGCCCCATGTCTCCATCCCTTAGCCCTTCGGGGACCCTCAGACACACCTCCTGCCATGTGTGATGTTTGAGTTAGGATTCTATGATGGTTTCATACAGGAACCTTCACTTCATACACATGGGACACGCTCGGACTCTCCACAAAGTCCTGGTTTTTGACTGGGTCATACAACCTCCCCCTGCAGCAAGCTGGCCCTCACTCGCTCTCTGCTGGAAGGGCATCTTCTCCAGCATCCCCAGCCCCAGGGCAGATGCTACAGCACTCACTGCATAACTGTCCTCCTCCCCCTGGAGCTACTTCAGGGCCCTGGCCCCTCCCTCTGACCCCATTGTCAGCTCAGCGCAGGGGACATCTAGACCTGGGCCCCTACGTAGGGCTGGGTCTTATCTTGTGGCCCCTAGTCCAAGGCGTCTCTATTACACACCCTTCCTCCTCTCTCCCCCCTGCCCGGGTCTGGCTGCCCAGGCCCTGCAGGGGACACAGCAGAATTCAGTCAGGCCGTGGGCTTGGGGGTGGGGAAGCTGCCCTCCTGGGACCCTGATCACCTGGCCGCACCCCCCCATCCCCGGCTCCATGTGAGAGAAGTCAGCACCTGGCACCTTGTCTTTCTAGGACCCTGGGCCCAATGCTTCTCCCCCTCCTGACTAGGACACAGGAAACTCTCGCATCGCAGCCACTCCCTGGGATCTCTGACATGCCTGCTTCTCCTCCTCCTCGAGGCCCCGAATGTCACCCAGCCACCCTGCCCTGCAGTGCCTCCCAGAGGTAACCTGCTACTCCATGGGGACGGTGCCCTACGGTGCCCTGGGCACAACCCCAAGGCCGCTTCGCCCAGTGCCCTGCACCAAGCCCCAGGTGCTCTGAGTGACCAGTGATGGCTCAGGCCTCGTCACAGCTCCCCCTGGAGCTGGCATGTCCCTTGTGCTCCCCCCACCCCGTTTCCTCCCATCTCCCCAGCTCACTCGTCACCAGTCCCCACCCCTGCCCACTCAGTTCAACCCTTTCCCCCAAGCCCCAAACACACTACACAGGCAAGGGTGTGCTGTGACTTTACTAGAGGCCACAGGTGACAGTGGGCGGCACTGCCAACCTCAGGCTCCACCCCCAGGCCCACTCTCCGGGCCTCATGAGGACTGTCCCCAGAAGCCGTCCTGTCTTATTAGGCAAGCTGGACCCTATTAAAAAGGAGAGGGGGCGCTGGGGGTGCTGCGTCCAGTGAGGGCCCCTCTCGGCCATCACTCCTGCCGCTCCTCCAGGCGGTCCAGCACCAGCGCGGCCTGAGTCTTGGCTTCCTGCAGGAGGCTCGAGATGCGCTGGCGGATCTGACAGACAAGGGGCCAGGTCAGCACCTTGCAACTTAGCCCCTCCCTGCTGGCCCAGGCCCTCCCTGCCACCTCCCTGGGCTTCCTCACAGACCTCCTAGCAGAAATGGGAGGGATCTGTCTGTCCTGAGATTTGGGGACAGCGAGGCTCCAGGACCCCCTCCCTCCTGGTCTTCCCACTTTAGCCATGACTGCCCAGGGCAGGGCTGTGACCCCAAGGCCCAGAGGGGCAGTGTTCATGTGGTCAGTCCTTTAACTCAATGCCCTTGTGGGGGACAGTGACTTCCCTGAGGCTGGACCAGGCAGCGGGCGACAGGGCCTGGCCCCTGAAAAGGCCACAGTGTCCCCATCTCTGCTGTGAAATCGCTTTTTAGCAATTATCACAAAATCACAGAGAGAAGTCACATAGCTCAGGGGGCGGGGGCAGGGCCAGGGGAATGGGGTGCTACAGGATGTGGGGGTTTTTGGAGTGACAGAATGTTCCAGGACCAGATAAAAGTGGTGATTACACAACACTGTAAGTGGCTAACACCCTGAATTGTATACTTTAAAATGATAAATTGTATGTTCTGTAAATTTTACCTCAATGACATAACAATGACGGTATCATGAATGCTAAAGCTCAGATAATTTTGTGGCTGGGTAACTGGTCTTTGAGGCCCCATGCCGCTGGTGCCCAGTGTCTGGCCTGCCCAGTCTAGAGTACCCCCAGCCCCAGGTGGCCCCACCGGGCAGGTATGCACAGTGGCAGGCTCGGGGTGGCTGGGCCGTAGCTGCATCAAGGGTACAGGGGCCCCAATCCCTGCAGCTTTCTGATCCCCTGAAAGGACTGGCCCAGGTCCTTCCTGAGGTCATAGAAAAGGAAGGGCCACTTGAGAGAGAACGACAGCTGCCCTCCAGCCAGGCCTCCACCTGCAGGAGGCTGAACACACTTCCCTGAGCGCCTGCTGCTCACCTGGTCCTTGAACTTGTCATCGCTGATGTCCTTCAAGTTGATGAGCACGTTGAAGTATGCACCAAACATGCCTGTCTCCAGGGCCTTGGCAGCCACCTGCAAGGTCACGGGGACGGGGCTGGGGGATGGCAGGGCTCTCCCTGTCCACCCTCGGCAAGAGCCCGAGGCCTGGGTTGGGCAGCAGCGTCTGGGATCCCAGCAAGTGCCTGCCCCTTTGATCCTTCCCCCCACCCCCCTAGTCATCAATAATGATGGCGAACTGATCACTAAGGGTCCCTCAGAGGCAGCTGGGCAGCCCATCCGAGGAGCCCATCCTCATCCCACAGCAGGGAGTGGGCTCTGGCCTTGTCCACCCAGAGGACAGAGGCAACCACCACAGCCTGACTCTCCGCCTTCGGGCTTAAATGGAGGCCCCGCTCATGTGAGCAAGGGCCAGCCTCCTAGCACAGCAGCCTCGGGGCGGGCAGGATCCTCTCCTGGGTCACCATCATGGAGGTGACTGTGAATGAAGCAAGCATGGTGGCCATCATGTGGTAGGAGCATGGTCGTCCCTGGGGTTCCTGGACCCTGCGCCATCCACCATGACCTTGAATGCGTCCAGCAGGCCAGGCCCACATCACAGGCCTCGGTGCTCCCTGACCTCACGTGCCCCGAATGCTGCATGCGCACAGGCCTGGATGGAGCTGGTACAGGTGGGGCTCTTAACAACAACTTCCAACATGTTAGATGCTCCCGGAGTCCCACTGGACAAGGAGATGCCGGAGCACAGAGGGAGCATGGGAATGGCAGGCACCACAGCTTCCGTTCCTGACGGCTCAGACTCGGCTGCCCTCCCAGAGAAGGAGGGGGACCCTTCTCCACAACCTCAAGCCCAGACACTGAACTCAGGTGTCTCTCTTATAAATACCCTATGAACTGTGGGTCTGAATTGAAGGGGCAGAAATCACAGACCCAAGCCCTCCACACAGCTCGTGAGCTGTCCCCAGTGTTTTCTAGAGCCAGGAAGCCAGGAGGAGGGAGAGGGGGAGACCCAGAGCGGGGACGAGGAGGCATCAGGAGGGTCAGGGTGGACTCTGGAGACTCAGTTGAGTTTCTGCTTATCTGCCCTGCGACTCTGAACAAGATCCTGAATTTTCCACCTTCAAAGGACATCAACACACCAGGCCTGCTGGCTGAGGCTGGCCAAGGCCACCTGGGACGTGCTCACGTCCAGACCGTGGTGTTTAGCAAACACCACGGACGGCTGCGATCGCCCAGTGACCCTCCACCCTCCGCATGGCTGTCACCCCGACAGCGGGAGGCCAGGTTCCACCACATACCTGCAGGTCCGACCGGCAGGCCAGGTTCACACACAGGGCCAGCTCCCGCAGCGCCGGCCACAGCGAGGACACCGTCTCCGCCAGCTCCAGGGGCACCGTCACCGCCTGTCTCAGCCCCTTCTGCAGGGCAGCTGCTCGCCTGAAACCAAGGGGTCATCGAAGCCCAGGTCATACAGGGACCCCACCCGGGACCCCTCACCGACAGCTGCAAGCAGACAGAACCAGGGTGGGGACAACAGAAAAGTCACTCTTTCATCACCAGCACATGCTCAGAGGGTAGATTAATTGGAAATGAGACGCTTTCAAGTCTCCTGCACCACGCAGGCCGCGGTGCCCCCACCTGTCCTTCTCCTCGGGGGTGCTCCTAGGCAGCTTCATCGCTTCCTGCCAGAACAAAGCACAGAAACGCACGAGTGAGGGGCAGCCATGCCCGGGCCACTCGGGAGCCTAGGCTGGGCTGGGCAGGGACAGCCTAATAGCAGCGCCCATGTCACCATCAGGGTCGGCATTTCCACACAGCACAGGCATCACTTTGGGAAAAGTGCTTCCATTGGGGTTCATGGTGTTGGGCCCCCACACAGGAAGGCCACCTGGCTCAGGGACCCCACAGCGGACACTAAGGGACTGGAGAGGAAGGGCTGGTAGTGCCTCGGGCACGATAGGGGTCCCATTAAGTCTCTGCACCCCACCCCTCTGATAGCACCTATAGTCATTGTTCAAAAGTGACACAGGCACCAGTACGACACCCAAAATCTAGACATTAAGATTCAGACTGTGTCCCCACCTCCTCGAAGGCACCTATGCTCTGGATGGTCACGCTGGGTCTGTCGTGCCCCACAATGTGCTCTTGCTCCTTTGACTGCTACGCAGGCCCCCCCCCCTTGTTCGTGCACCCCTCGACTGTGGGCATGGCTGTGGCCAAGCCTTGCCCTCACGCAGGATTTCTGGACACAGTCAAGGGCACACAGTTTTTTCCTCCTGCGGATCCCCACTTTCCATGGGCCCCGTGCTGGCCCCTCTGGGCACTCACCAGACAGGTGGTGAAGGCCTGGGCATCCGCGTCCACCAGCGCGGTCAGCCGGGCTGAGGCCGTGTGGAAGGGCGGGATCAGGCGCCGCATGGTCGCGTCCAGGTGCTCGAACTGGCGCCGCCCGTAAGTCATCAGGCCAGCCATGCAGGCCAGCGAGGCACCCTGCGGAGGGGCCAGCTGAGGGACTGGGCCCCCTGTCACCACCCCGTCCTTGTCCACAGTCCCCACCACCCCTGTCCCCACCCCAGTCCCTGCTCCTGCC
>PVJC01042670.1:0-14840 GCA_004026665.1 Murina feae
TACTTTACCCAGCAAAGCTATCGTTCAGAATTGAGGGTCGGATAAAGAGCTTCACAGACAAGGAAAAGCTAAAAGAGTTCATCACCACCCAACCAGTATTATATGAAATGCTGAAAGGTATCCTTTGAGAAGAGGAAGAAGAAAAAGGAAAGTAAAAATTATGAACAACAAATATATATCTATCAACAAGTGAATCTAAAAATCAAGTGAATAAAAAAATCTGATGAACAGAATAAACTGGTGAACAGAATAGAATCAGAGGCATAGAAATGGAGTGGATGGACAATTTTCCGGGGTTAAGGGTGTTGGGGATGCATGAAGAGAATGGACAATAATTGTACACCTATGGATGAGGACAGCGGGGGGGGGGGGGGGGGGGGGGAAGGACAGAAGGGGGGTGGGAACTGGGAGGAGGGGAGCTATGGGGGGAAAAAGAGGAACAACTGTAATAATCTGAACAATAAAGATAAATAAAATTTTTAAAAAGTCATGCTCTTTCTACTTCTCACAAGGCAAACTCTAGAGGAAGTTCATAATAGCACCAGCAATGACAGCCACCAGGAAGCAATTTTTCAATAGTGCCTCTGAGGTCCGCCTATCGCCACTATGGCCTGCACTCCAGGGACCCGGAATCTGAGGGAAAGCATTAGGCATGGCCTGAGTGCGGCCTCCTTCTGGACTCAGATCCTCAGGCTCTTGCCACCTTCTGAGGAGACTCAGAAATTTGATGTTTTCATCATTTTCCTCTTCATCCTGAGGAGGAGGACATTTTTCCTCCTCTGAGCACCAAGAAGAGTGAAAATCCCTCCAGTGCCTTCCTTAGGGTGCCACTTCTTGTCAAGCTTTGTGCTAAAGGCCGGGGAAGCGATCCAGTGGGCAGCAGCCTCCTGAGAGACCTCCTCTTCCCAGAGGCACCCACCCTGAGGCCAGTGCTCTCTGCTCACCAAAATCCTACATGCTCCCCTCCTTCCTCAGTCAGGAGGCATTGCTTACGTCAGATAAGGAGGCAGTGAAGACCTGGGAACAAGGCATTACACCTCCAGACACCCAAGGGTCGCCCTTTCTGCCACTCCCATGACCTTCACATTAGCTGACTAAAACTTGTTGCCAAACCCCGATTGAAAGAGGCTAGTGGGGCCATGAACACAGTGGGCTGGGGGGATAGCATAAAAAAAATGCTGACCCCAGGGTACGATTCATCAACTTGACATCTTTGAGAGAGTATTTGCAAGGTCCTGGCAACAGGAAGTGAGTGTGAAATGACAGGCAAGATGTTTACTTTCTCTGGTGCTGACATGGAGACATGTGTCATGCTCTTTTATTTCGGTGGTGACCCTGAGAACTGTGATATTTTTTGCCAGGCTCATGAGTAAAAACTGGAGGTAAGATGTGTCAATATCAGAAACAATTGAGATTTTAGATCCTTCGCTAAAATGGTGATATATTTCCCACAATTTAACTTCTAGGAACTTAAACTGCTTAAAGAATTTGGATCCTGAAGATTACAGGTGGGGAATTTTTAAAGTATGTCCCTATTCAAGTGAAGATCAGAGAATCTCAACTAAAAGAATCCTGGGCTGACTGAGAAGACAACTGCGCATTGAGCAAAGGGGCTAACTTGAAGATTCTGACTCCAACTCAGGAGGGAAGAAGACAGTGGAAGGAATTCCAACATGCTAGTCCCTCAATAAAAATTGTTTGACTTTTTAAAAAAAGATATTAGCCATCTCAAATATCTGGCCTTATGATTCATCCTAAAGAAAAAAATAAATGAGGAGTGGTATGTCTGAAAAATCATACAACTATTATTGAAGCCTGTGCCAAGCTTAATCTTACCGATATCCTATTATCACTTTATCTTCTATGAAGATCTTAATATTAGAAGTGTGGCAAGGACCGTGCCCAGGGTCACACAGCACAGAGGAGGCCGATCTACTTGATGTCAACACCGCCACTCATATCTATGGGCCACACTGCCTCCCAGCTCCTTAGCCTTTTATAACGATGTGTCAGGAAAACTTGAAACATGAGTGCGAGGTGGCCTGGCCAGGCCTCCATCCTTCAACTGACCGCTGTGCTAAAGGGCAGAGCAGTCATTGATTTTTTTTAAAAAAAAAAATGGCTGTTTCACATTCAGATCATCTAGTAGCAGCCATCGCATAGTCCACGTGAACTGCAGGGACACTGTGTCCTGTATGATGGCCAGGAGGTCTGGTCCCACTTACCGAAGATTGTTCAGCTCCTCGTCTTCCTCTCCGCACTGCTTGCTCTCTGATGTTTCTCCAATACAGGATTCCCCACCCCCACTGGGAGGCGGGTTATTGCATTCTCGACGCCTCGTTCTCCTTCCTTCAACACAAGGGCTCCAAGAGGACCAGCAGTTCCAACCTCCATCCACCTTTCCTGTAAGTGAAGAGGAAGGTCAGAAAGTACTTGCAGAGGGGGGTTGCAGAGCTCACTGCGCAGCTCCCTGCTCAGTGGTCCTTGGGGGAGGGGATATCAGGGGACATTATCTTTGGCACATTCACTGAGGTCCTCTATAATGGCAGTGGTCTCTGCACACTGACCAGGGCTGTCCATGCCTTGGCTGCATTAACAAACTTCTTGCAATAACATCTTAAATGTGTTTATCATTTTACAACCAGTTCAAAGCACTACCATATACATTCCATCATTTATTTACTTCTCAAAAGAATGAAGCCAGTTGGGCAGGAAGTCAGTCACCATTTTTGTTTGAAAGGTGTAGAACCTGACACAAAGTGGTTGAATACCATGCCCGATGCTATAATGGCTGCCAAGAGCCACATCTAGACTGTAACTGTGTCTTACAACTGAGTTCAGGTTCTTTTCATCATTCCACAATCCCTCAATAAAGCAAATAAGTTGCTCTTGTTAAAGCAGTGATAGGGCATGAGAAGGACATAATGTACTGGTATTCCAGGCTGCCAACCAGGGCTGGCACTATGCAAAGTTGGAAAGCATGTAAGCAGATGAACTGCTTTTCCTCCCTATTAGCATCCTTCCCCAATTCTGCATTAGGCATTTCCTCAACCAACCCTGGCACCTTCCACCTCCGGGCTCATGCACTAATTGGAAACTGATTGTTTTGATGCTGGAAACTGATTGTTTTCAACCAACCTTGGTTGCTCTGAAAGGTCAGAGCTATGCAACCATTGTTTTTAAGTTGAAACATTGTTAATTACAGCAAATCCCCACCTGTTAATTACATGTAAATTCTTGCTTGGAATTTCCTGCCTAAGGATATGATTGTTTCTCAGAGACTCAATAAAAGGCTGGTGAGGTCCAGGCACCAGTGGGCAGTCATTTCCACTAGAGGTAGACTCTATGCCTGGTCCCCCAGTTTCCAAATTCTCTTCTAGTCTCTCTCTCTCTTCATTTTGTGTGCGGCCTTCTCCAGAACTCGAACCCTGAACAGGAACCCTGAACCAAGCTGGACATGTAAGGAGCTCCCACATGCATGACTCACATTCTTTTAATATTTCCCCCATCATATTCCTTGGAGGAGCCATGGGAGAGCTGGTACCATCTTCTAAGAACTTTGCTTTACTAGTTAGAAACTGATCTCAGACACCATTCCCCAAAATATTATTTTCCGATAAGTGGGTATGTATACTGGTCCTTAGCTAATTCTACTGTGCAACCTATATCCCTCTTTGCCCCCTGCCCCACCCCCCACTTCTCGGTACCACATACCAAAACTAAACTAATTTGTATAATAGTTTCCCATGATCTTCCTTATGCTTTCTTCCATCATTAAAAACTGAGTTAATAAAGTAGTCCCCTGAGTATATTACTAAGGGGTAGTAAATAGCTTGATGTATTATTATTATTGCTACTCCATTCCTCACCAGCAGGGGAAGCTCTCATTTTTATCAAATGACTGGAAATCCAAGCCACAAAGGAAAGAGTCAGAGATGGAATTTCAATTTACCAGGAAGGCTTATAAGGGACACATTTGAAAGCAAGGATGCCTTCCTGGTGCTTGTCTATAAGCACCATAGTTTAGTCATATATTTATTCATGTATCAAACACTTAACAAGTGACTTCTATAAGATCAAGCTCTATGTCAGGCTCTGGAAATAAAGAAAAAAATCAAGTCCTGATCTTAAGAAACGAGCTTCCTAGAGCAGCGGTCGCCAACCGGTGCTCCGTGGACCACTGGTGGTCCGTGAAGTCCGAAAGGCGACCGCTGCTCTAGAGGAGAGAGACATATAAGTAAATATGAAGACAAATATACATTTGTTGTCTCATGCGTGGCCTACTCATAAAGTAACTTCACAGAGCCCTGTTCCAAGTGCTTAGAGCACCAAGCACACAGCAGGTGCTCAACAAACACCCGTGAATAACTGATGGGCAGGAAAATACAAACAGAAGCAGAGATGTTTCAAAGAGCTGTCCAGCAGAGCGGTCAGGCAGTGCAAGCCCACGCCCCACAGACCTGGGTTATGACGAAAACTTTCTTAGACGACAACGGAAGGATGGGAGGTGTTTGGGGCACTAAGCTAGTCCAATGGCAGATGGGGAACGCTGGCAGGCACGGTAGGTCAGAAAAACAGATAGCAAAACAGGGACAGCAAAGGGCCTTGACCCCAGAGGCTACCATCCAGACGTGGATGAGAGTGGGAGATACTGAATTAAAATGCCCTGCGTGGCTCAGTGATTGAGCATCGACCTATGAACCAGGGGGTCACCGTTCGATTCCCAGTCAGGGCACATCTCGGGGTTGTGGGCTCAGTCTCCAGTGTGGGGCATGCAGGAGGCAGCAGATAGATGATTCTCTCTCATCTTTCATGTTTCTAGCTCTCTCTCCCTCCCACTTCCTTTCTAATCAATAAAAATACATATATATTTTAAAGGACCAGTAAGAATTCCTCCTCTCTATACACCAAGCAGCATAATCTCAGGGCCTGGAGGGAAGGGGTCCAGGGTCTCCTTTTCCATGGGTCCAGCATTAACTAGGGAAGAGTCAGCGCACTGACCTGCTTCGTCCCCCACGAGGACTCCGTACTCGCAGGCCGCCCCAAACGTGTAGGGCTTGCAGTGGCACTGGCACGCGGTGCCCTCCACCGCGGCGAGGCCCCCATTCTGGCAGGGCCGGCAGTGGCAGGGGTCGGTCTCATCCAGGTATTCCTCAAGAGCTCGTCTCAGGTAGAGTCTCTTCACCGCGGCGCAGGGGACCTCCTTCACCAGCTCATACAAAGGTGTCAGCTGCACAGGGAGAGACATCCCAGGCAGAAGCCAGGGTTTTAGGCGACAGTATTTTTTTTTTTTTGTCAGTTAAGCTCAGTCCCCATGAAAACACTTACGTTAATTCCAATCATTTCTTGTTCAAATTAAAAGAGAAAATAATTCACTTTCCTTGCAAGAGAAATCTAGGGAGTATTAAGACCAGCTAGAGGAGGATTATTTTTTGTATTTTGTGTGCATGTATAAAATTCTTAAAACCAACGGGACATCTATTTTTTAGTTATCGAAAGGTTGTTTTGAAGACAATACCTTTTCACCCCTGCAGAGGACTGAGGGAAAGGGGGTGCACTTATGTTACAGTGGGAGCATGTGCAATTCAAGTTAAATGCCCTGCTGCAGAGAGGAGAGCGTCACTCTTTCTCCCTGAAGAAATTTAAAACAGGTTTGCATTATTGCTCTATATTGAATACGCCCAATGCTTCAAGATCACAGGGGTGCTGGCTAAGTCTTAACAACCTGCTCACTCAGGAATAAGGAGGCTCTGATTTGTGGAATCAGGGTAACTACTGTCACCATGGCTAATTCCAGGCTACCTCCATGACATCACAGAGCACGGAACTAGGAAGAGATGTGCATCGCTGCCTTTGGAGAGAGTCAGTACAAGCTGCCTGCAGCACACAACTGCGATTTACTCGGAGAATCGGTCACATTTCCCACATCTCTGCCCGAGCTCTTTGGAACTCAATGGCGTCATATGGCCGTATAGCTGTAACATGCCTCTACACTCTCTGTTCCTGTCCTGTGCGGCTAATAAATTAGTACAGCTAACCGTGACAGCTGCTCTCCTATGTGGAAAAGTGCAGAGTTGAGAATGAAAAAGAATCTCAGTTCTTTCCTAATCGACTCTTTAGGATTTTGACTATTTGTATGGGATCTTGACAATGAAAATAGGCTACGTTGGCTCTTAATGAGTGGCACTTTATGATGAGCGTTCCTGGGGAAACTTCCCCTCCCCCACCACACTTATTAGGAGGCAAGTGGGTACAATGTGGTGTTGGGGGGCAACCTAAGAAGCGATTGTAGTTTTTGAGTTTATAACATGTGTCCAGGTTTCTTAATCTCTGAAGGTCAATTCCACCTGGACATTGCTTGACTCCCATGGCAGGGAACAGATTGTAGAATTAATTCTGCTATAGCATTTGTTTTGAAAATATAAATTTGTTCCATTGAGATGGCCATAGTGAGAAATAACATCAGCATACCACACAAGTTTTGCTTGTTGCTTACGTACAATTTTGTCCACAAGAAATACCAGGTGAGCACAGAAAACTGGACATGACTGAACCAAACCACACAGGAATACACAAAACGCACAACACACACCTCAAACATCCATCCAGTTCACCGCCTATGTGGTACACTATACCCCTCCACATCCCCTGTCACAGCTGGCTGTCACTTCTGATTGTTCTCCTTCCACTTTACAACAATTCATAAACTGTGAATTGTCACCCAGCCAGCCACATTTTCTTAGGTAATTTGCCACATTCATTACAGTAAATGCATTTCTTAACAACTAAACATGTATAAAACTGTGCGACTGGCTTTTCTTTTGCTTTGTTTCATTTTTTAATTTTTTTATGTCTATATTTTTTTAAATGAGTGTCACAGATTAAATTTTTAGTGTTGTGTCCCCAACCCCATCTTATTGTGTAATTTTGCCTAGCTCCCTGATTTTTAGGAACACATTGGTTATGTTATAAAAGAACTGACTGTATCAATAAAACATCCTAAACCTCCACCAGCCCAACCGGTTTCGGTCTTAATTTACACGCTCCGGGCTTTACCGGCCATCACCACAGGGAGAAGGTGATCTGAGGAATATAAGGAGCCTGAATGCCTTCTCTTGCAAGAAGCTATAGCTCCTCTGAATGAGGAGACAAGAAAACAATCCAGCCCTAACTGGTTTGGCTCAGTGGATAGAGCATTGGCCTGAGGACTGAAAGGTCCCAGATTTGATTCCTATCCAGGGCATGTACCTTAGTTGCGGGCACATCCCCAGCTGTGGGTGTACAAGAGGCAGCTCATTGATGTTTCTCTCTCATCAATGTTTCTCACTCTCTATCCTTCTCCCTTCCTCTCTGTAAAAAATCAATAAAATTTTTTTTTAATTTCTATTTTAAAAAAAAGAAAACAATCCAATTTAGAGCAAAAGTTTAAAATACAAATTTTTTCATTAATTTCTCTTGGAATTGACAAGACATTTTACTGTTACAACTGAAATATGACCAGACAAGATAACAAGCCTTCTGCTTCTTACGATTATGTATGCATTTCTTTTCTCATACAGAACATAACCTGGACTTCAGAAAATGCTAACCACAGCCTTCCCTGTTTAACCACCTTGATTTAATCTCACTTTCCCAGAGCAAACAACAGGACCACTTTCTGCTGCATGTAAGCGGGGCATCACGCACCTTCTGCTTTATGACCGTGGGAAGATCGGGCACGGAGCCCGCCCAGGAGGAATACCGCTTCTGGTTTCCAGCAGGATTGTCCAGCTCCAGGAAACTAAGGCCAGACACCAAGCTTGGACGGCCCCCTCTGACAAATGGGTCCCCTCGCAACACGTTGCCCTGAGTTCCTGCACAAGGAGAAATCAAATAAAGGAAGTCAGGATCCACAAAGGAAAATGAGAACCTAAGCGAGAAACATCTATCAAGTATGAAAACACAACCCATCCAACTGTGTGACATTCTGGAAAAGGCAAAACCATAGAAACAGTAAAAAAAAAAAAAAAAATCAGTGGTTGCCAGGGGTGGGCAGTGGGAGGGGGGAAGGGTGGCGCACAGAGGGGTTTTAGGGCAGTGACATTATTCTCTAGGACACTCTAGCAGTGGATACATGTCAAGCCTGCAGAAGGTGCTACAACAGGAATGAACCCGCTGGTGAACTGTGGACTTTGGGTGATAATGTGTCAGTGTAGGTTCATCAGTTATGACCAATGTCCCTTATGGGACACCTGCTAAAATGTCAAAAGACTTTGGCGACCAAGAATTAACCGAAAAGAGAGGGATGGAGGTGAAGCTTGTAATGCACACTGCCACCTTCTCATTTACCTGAAGCCCATTTTAAAGCATCTTCCATCTCCTTGCATTTGCTTGAAGAATGTTGAACAAACACATAGTTGGCACTTTTGGATGAACATTCCTTCATACTTATTGAATCAACACCTGTTGGGAGAAATTAAAAGGTGCTTAGTTTCTGTATTTGTTGAAGACCTTTGAGACATACATAGCCAGGTATGATGAGAGTGAGGATCAGAAGATATTTTCTACTACTGAGCCCGTCTAATCAAGAGGTATGTGATATGGACATTTCCAAGTGCTCTACAAGACTGAAGGGTCAAAAAGGGGATATTTGACTTATGTTTGATATTAAACAAAGGAACAGATACTACACTTACTTTCAATTGGTTGAGCCAATATTGGCTCCTATTCATTTGACCAGAGAGAGAAGGAGGTGCTGGTGATTTCTACATGAAACAGCAGACGGAGCAGAAGGACTGATATGTTTCACCCATCCATAGTCAACTTTTCAGGCATAAAGCAAATAGACGAAAGTAGACTGTGATGGCCTCCAGCCATCTACCGAAGACCCCAAAAGCTGGGTTATGGTTCTTCAGCAATTAATTCCTAAAACCCTAGTTCTATAGCCTCTGTCTGTCCATCTTTAACATCACTAGTTTCTAACATTTCCTTTCCCTAACTCAGAACCTTAGTATGTGAAGATTACCACTCATTATCCAATGCTTTTATTTTTTAAAATGAGGATCTATAATAAAATGTAGAAAGATATTTTTCTTATATAATTTTATTAATCATAATAACCTCAATATTTCTTAAAGAACAATTGGAGGTAAACAGTTGTTCACATGGAAAATAATACAATAACTAATAAATAATAATATAAGGATACACTCTGTGTTTTATGTACTCACAACTGTAAACCTACTTTGCCCCCACCCTGTATCCTATCCCAGGAGATTTTACTCAAAAGAATACTTTTTTACCAACTTGAAAAGCTTTGAAAAAATTCTCTCCATTTCTTTTAAGTGCTAAAAAATAAAGGGGGGGGGCTGTAAACCTGATTTTAGATCAATTCACTTTCTAGATTAATTTTCCAAGGAAATATTGTCTCTGTCGCTGCTATGAAAACCTGTGTTTGTGCAATTTATTACCAATCTGTGAAATCAGGAAAGTTCAAATATTACTTAAATGTTACTTGGTAAAAATCAAGCCCAAAGGAAAAAAAACAGGCAATGGAAACAGAAAAATATGGTGGTTCACCCACAAGAGAAACAACTACAAGACCTCCTCTGAACTCATGAAGAAGTCTTACCCTCACGCACTCTGAAACTTACTATGGAAGCAACTACTGTAAGTGTGGGAAATTACCTTGCATTCTCTAGTAAAAGTAGAATAAGACAATCAGGAACATTTCCACATGAGTTCCTAAGGATGGGTATTTCAAGTAGACACCTGACCTGAATCCTGCAGTAACAAATTTTAAACCCATTGTTCTAATCTTACCATCATGTTTTAGTAGCAGCTCTTTATTATTTCTTGTTATAGAATAATAAACGAACAGTTTACTATTTTTTTAAATGCTGCTTTAATGGAATATTTAAACATATTTTTTTAAGAAAGGGAGTCTTACTCTCCTCCAAGGTTGTAAGAGCATCTTGACTGATAAGAAACATCCTGAAGAGATGACTTGGAATGAAGAAGGAGTGTGGGCATCAGCTTAGAGGCAGAGTCAGAAGGGACGGGTTTTCCTGGGAACATTAGTAAACCAAAGCCAAAAGGTCTCTGGAGAGGAAGGGTGAAACTAAGACACCACTCTCTCCCTTCCCACATTGAGACAGCTGGTAAGGATCTACAAAATGCGAACTCGGTGACATGCTCTGATTCTAGCAAAAACAAGGCATTCCTATCAGACACATAGCAGAAGGAAAAACTGAGCTGGCTCTGGAGCCAGTTGGACATTCTTATGACCTATAATGTACTCTTCCGTAGGTCCCCATTTCTCAGTCTGTGGAACAAGAATCAGAGTGGCTGTCTCATTGGGTAACAGTGAGGGTCATTGCTAAAACATGTAACTTGGCCCAGCCAGCATGGTTCAGTGGTTGAGCATTCACCTATGAACCAGGAGGTCACGGTTCAATTCCCAGTCAGCGCACATGCCTACTTGCAGGCTGGCTCCCCAGTGTGGGGCATGCAGGAGGCAGTCAATCGATGATTCTCTCTCATCATTGATGTTTCTATCTCTCTCCCTCTCCCTTCCTCTCTGAAATAAATAAAAATATATTAAAAAAAAAAAAAAACAAGCCCTGACCAGTTTGGCTTAGTGGATAGAGCATCAGCCTATGGACTCAAGGGTCCCAGGTTCGATTCCAGTCAAGGGCATGTACTTTAGTTGTGGGCACATCCCCAGTGGAAGGTGTACAGGAGGCAGCTGATCGATGTTTCTAACTCTCTATCCCTCTCCCTTCCCCTCTGTAAAAAAGTCAATAAAAAATACATTTTTAAAAAAATTCCACATTTAAAAAAATATAAAACAAAACACATTGATTTCTGCAATAACAGTCAATTCCTCACTAACTTACCCTGAGGAATAATATTTAATCTGAGAAATGGGAAAGGTTGAAAGTTGTTCTAAAAACCCAGTCAACACCCTCTCTAGATAACCAGTGATGATAATGGATTAACTCACATTTCAGGGCACTAACAGAGTAGGCAGGCTTTCCTTAAAGCCTGTAAGATTTTGAGTAAAATGTAATGGATTCTTGCCATTTGGGATGCCTTTGTCATTTAATTTCTATTTGTCTTATTTTAGAGCTTTGAAGTTTAACTCCATGTTATTCCCCATTACAACCCCCTCAGTGTTTTTACATAAAAATTTAAAAAATACTCTTACCACTTTGTTTCATTTTTTCCGTGTCCACGTAAAAAAGAACTTTGTACTCTCCTCCTAAGGATCCAGACTGCAGAAAATGTGTCCCATACTTTTCGATTAATTGTCGATAGGCGCTGTAGTCGTACAGAGAGGGGAGGTAGGAGAGTTCCCTCCAGAACGGCTCAGCGAGTTGTAAAAATTCCGGATTGTTATTGATGAACTGAGCCACTTCCACAGTGTTCTGAAGAACCAACAATTGATAACTCTACAGGAAGAGGAAACAGTAGGAGTTTTAGGTGGGAGATGAAAAGGTAATGGTGATAGTTCCCTGTCCAATATCTCTATCAACTGCCTCTTCCTCAGCTGCCACCTTCAACTCAGTCTATATGAATTTTAATTCTGCTGCACGACAAGGTCTGTTCTGGGCCCACTCAGTTGAAGCAATCCAAGAAATTTTTGGAATCCCAAATAGGAATAATATCTGAGGGATGTCATGGTAACTTCTTTTATACATGACCTTTAAAACCTATGACCAAGTTGTTAATATAGTTTGTCAACTACAAAAAGAGAACCAATTTTATTAAATGCTAGATAATTTCACAAATAAGTATATAAAATAATGTGTCCTTAGGGTCCACATACTGAAGCACTTATAAGTGAAGCCACTTTATAATGAGGTCTTTTAACTACTTCATAAGCATCTTTTGATGATGTTCAAGAACCATCTATTTTATACCAAATTCTCACTTATGTGAACAAATATGGATATGGCCAATGTTTTTATAGCTCATATTTCCACAGCTCCTTAGTCATAAAATCAATAAAATATACTTTTATACCTCTCTTGTGTGATTTTATTAATCAAGTTACTTACTTTAAGAATGAGATAAAATATGCAGATTATAAATGATCAGCCTGAAATTTTTTTCAGCAATAAGTGTGTATCAAGTAGTACAATTCATGTCAGGCAACTTTCATTGCCTGAGATGAAAATTTTGACATTTTAAAACAACAAAGTTTCTTAAATCTTTTAACTTCCTATGTGAAAATTTTGGTATCTCAAAAGTAATAAAGTATTTTAAATCTTTTCTATCATTAGCATTTAGGGAGCATATATCAATTAGATGTTTAAAATGATAATTATAACACTGAAAATAGTATCATCAGTAATCATGGGTGAGAAATTAGGGGAAGTTTTAACTAAAAGGTTTGAAAGTAAGCTTTTTTTTTAGATTTTCAAGTAAGCATAAATACTTTAATGAAAAAATGAAAGTATAAATAAATATACCAAAGAGAATTAATAAGAGGAGATCATACCTTTTAAAGAAATATGTTTTCTCTTTGAGAAAGATACTATTGCCTTTTTTAAAAAAATTAAAGTTGATTTTTGGTCAATGTTACAAATAACTAAATCATTAAAATATGGAAAAGTTAACTTATTTCATACTAACCTTTTTCTTCTGATTTTCCTGGTAATTTGAATTACTATTGTGTGAAGAAGATGATGATGAAAATCCTAAAAAGGAGCGTTTCCTTGTAGATGATGTAGTCAGTGTGGATGTTTGTTTTACATAAGACCAGCTACTATTGTAAAATTCATAATTAAAGTCATTATTTATTTTCACCTATAAAGAAAATGAAAAGTTTTGCTATAGCCAAATTAAGATCTTGGACATAATCAAGAACCTTTTATCATACATCCTTTAATATAGATACTTGCTTCCTACAATCTCCTAAAGACGAAGCTCTTTATTGACACAAAACAACTGTGCCTTGCCCAGGTCAGTGCGGCTCAGTCCGTTGAGTATTGTCTTGTGCACTGAAAGGTCACTGGTTCAATTCCCAGTAAGGGCACATACCAAGGTTGCAGACTCGATCCCAGGGCAGGGTGCGTACAGAAGGAAACTGATCAATGTTTCCCTCTTTCTCCCTCTCCCTTCTTCTCTCTCTAAAATCAATAAAAACACATAAAAAAATAAACAACAACTATGCTTCTCATTAACACCAGGTCTGCATGAATATAAGGAATGAAGTTCATTCTATAATTACTCTTTGTTAAGCAGGAAACATGGTATTAATAATGGCAATCTCAAAATACATCTGTAGGATCCCCAGTAGGGGGCGTGCAGAAGGCAGCTGGTCAATGTTTCTCATCATTGATGTTTCTGTGTCTCCCTCTCCCTTCCTCTCTGAAATCAATAAAAATATTTTTAAAAAAATATATAGATCTTTGTACAAACATCTTCCATTTTCCTTTACAGTCAACGTTTAGCTCAGAATTTAGCAAATTAACAAAATTACACTTAAAAAAAGAACTACAAAGCATTTGATTCTTGATATATTTTTTTTGTCTAACAGAGAGGAACAGAGATGCAAATAGGTTACATCATGCAATCAAATTACTTGGATTTTGTTTCGGAACATTCTATGTGATTCTGTAGTATATTTAACTTTCCAATTCTGTACAATTTATGAGAGTAAACCTCTTAGCTCCTTAGTTCAGCCATCTATTCTACACATAACCAACTGCAAGAATCATCTTTTTTCAATGCAGTATGATCTTCTTAAATTTTCTTTAATTACATAAGAAACAGTTGGGAACAGCAATAAAAATGCCACCTACATCAGCATGACTGAAATTCAAAACCATAATTTTGAGTGAAAAAGACAACCCATGGAAGAACATATACCATATGCACTATTTATATAAAGGGTCCAAAACAGTCAAAATGAAACTAAAAATTTTTATTTGGAGACAAAGATATAGGGAATACACAATCAAAAAAACAAACAAATAAGGAACTGGTTAATACACAGGGTGAGATAGTGATGGCCTGGGGAGTTGGGAGAGGAGAACTGAGCAGAGAGGGGTAAGCAAGAACCTTTAAGTCGCTGGCAATCTATTTCTTTAGGTGGGCGATGGGCATATATGGGTACTTGCTCTATTAGTTTTTCCCCAACTGCATACATATGTTATTCACACTCTTTTGAACATATGAAATCTTTCACAGTTTGAAAATAAAAACATGTTTCCGAGGAAATGATCAGACCAGGGCCTTGACTTTTAACACCCATGCTGGGACAGACCAGGTGGTCCTAGGCCCACGCAGAGCAAAGGCCAAATGAAAATGAGGCAAAAGGAGATTTCAGCTCAAATGACACAAGTTAAAGTACCCTTGCCCCATACTTTAGGGTTACATAAGGGGTATTTTTTAAAGATATATTTGTTTTTATTGATTTGAGAGAGAGAAAGGGAAAGAGTAGAGAGATAGAAACATCAATAAGAGAGAAACATCAATTAGCTGCCTCTTGCACACCCCATACTGGGGATCAAGCCCGAAATCCGGGCATGTGCCCTAACTGGGAATAGAATCGTGATCTCTTGGTTCATAGGTTGACACTCAACCACTCAGCCACTGCAGCCAGGCTGGGTGTTCTTTTTAAGTCCATATAAAACATTTATAAGAATTGGGAGGAGAAACAAGATGGCGGCATAGGGTAGACACCGTAAATGCAGCCGTGAACAACTATTTCAGAAAAACCACGAAAAGAACACACGGACACCACTCGCACCCACAGGAAGGCTGGCTGAGTGAAAATCCTACAACTAGAGAAGAGTCTGAGACTCAGAGGAGCAGCGGAAGCAAAGTACAGAGGTACGGAGGCGCGTGCA
>PVJC01042671.1:0-14911 GCA_004026665.1 Murina feae
CATTTTGCTTTTTATCCAATCCCAGGGATTTCCCCGCTTTGCTTTATCCCACCTCCTTCATCTATCACCAATGAATTTCATGTAACCCACTTACGTGTTTTCCTTTTGATGGTAAATTTATAAAAACACTGTGTAAACTCCCATTCTCCGGAGCATTATCTCAATTCATTGAGGTTCTGCTTCCCGGCATATGTCGACAGTTTGGCTCAAATAAACTCACAAAATTCTCTACAGGTTTCATTGCGTTTTGCGTTAACATAAGAAATATTAATCATGCTCTGTTCACCATGAGTGTACTGTTCTGATTAGAGAAAGCACATCCTCACCTGAGAGTTGTCCACCCTGTGATGTGGGAACTAACACCGGAATGCAGTCTATTTGAAAGGGGGCAGCAGTAGAATTTGGGGAACCCGCTGGTATCGTGAGAAACATTAATCCTGCTCTATTTGCCGTGATCGTTTTATTCTGATGAAAGAAGGCACATTCTGCCCTGGCTGGAGCTGTCATCATGGAAAGACGAACAACTTTGCTGCAGAAACAGGAATCGCCAGCCCTTTGAAGGTCCCCAGCCCCTTTGCACACCTGCAGGCCTTTGCACACCTCCAGCTGTTCCTGTTAACTGCCCATCTGGCACTCATTTTGGCTATTTCCCCATGCCACCCCAGCCCTGGCATATCGCTAAGCCCTTTCTTCTGCATATCTATAAACTGCCCTTTTGCCTACTTTTCCTTTGTATTTTTACTATAAAAGCAACTGGCTCATGGTGGGGTGCAGAGCAGATTTCTGTGGCTGACCTGCTGCTCTCCCATACTGCTGGCAGGACTGGAAGTAACGCTGGTACTTGATTCAACCTGGTCTCTGCTTCTTTGGCTGGAGTAGTGACAGCAGAACGGACCCATTGTTTGTCTGGCTACATAATCTCCTTTTACGAGAATAGCCTGTAACCACGGAAAAATTAACAACTTTGTTGCTGAAACAATGGGTCCCGAACCGCAGCCTTTTGCCCATCCTTTTCAACCCTTCCCCTCTCACCCCTCCGCCAAACCCACATTGCCTGCAACCTGTAACCATTCTACCTTCCCTACTTCCCCATGCCTAATCCCTACTTACCCATGTAATCTTTGTCCTTCTACCCAATATAAGCAGTTTATGGGGAGGGGTAGAGCAGATTCCTCCCCCCCTCCCCAAGACCCGCTGCTCTCTCAAATTGCCGGCCTTATTGGAATAAACACTCATATATGATTCAACCCTGACTCTGCAATTTAATTGGCTCAAATAAATAGTGACAGGCAGCCCAGCCCGCTGGTTGTCCAGTTTCAATATGCTTGCTTAGATCTTCTTTCAACACTCCTAGCCTGTATCTGCCTCATCCGATGGTATTTTTTTTATTATTATTACTCGAATGTAACCAGACAACCAAAGGGTCCGGGCTGCCTGTCACTACTTGAGCCAATTAAGCAGAGATGGGGTTGCATCATATATGAGTGTTTATTCCAACGATGTCGGCAGTATGGGAGAGCAGCAGGCCCCTCACAAAAATCTGCTCTGACCCCCCTTACTAGTTGGCTGGTTATATACACACGAGGGAGAAGATAGCTATGCGCAGCCGCGAGCTACAGAGCTAACATGGACGGGGGAGGGGAGAGTCTGCAGTCCGGCCTTCAGAAGCCCCAAGTCTGATAACAAGGTGGTTAATCTTCTATGACAAATAGGTCAAACTTGCGCCCAACAACAAATACTCATTAACGATGACTCCTTTGTTTCAGCCCTGTGTATTCAGCGTGTCTCTATTGAAATAAACTTACGTTTCTATGAAAATTGAAGCTTTTGGGTTGTTTTTTGGGGGAGGGGGAGGGGCGGTCCTCATAAACTTAAAGCTGGCTTCGCTGGCCCGGGTTAGCCTTTGAGTCCGACTTGTTACAAACAGCTCAGCCCCTTCCTGGGATCGGAGAATGGTCAGCATTCCTGAGAAAACCCCCCGGAGGGGGTCCGGGTTTGGGCGCAGCAACCAAATCAAAGCGTGTCCTGTGCTTGGTCTGTTCTCAAAATGTATTTCTCTTTGAGTCACGTGTCTGATCCCCTACAGGCCTGCTTCATCCTCCAGTTTCCCTCGGTAGTTAGTGAAGTGACTCATTATTCGACAACTGTGGCTCTGTTCTTATTCACGCCCTCCCCCCCTAACACAAAGACCCCAAACCCCAGAGCCCAAGGCTGGGGAAGTCCAGGTCTGCGCAACTTACTAAAGGGAGGTTCTCCGACCACGGAGCCTCTTGGGGGTCATCAGTGTAGCACTTGAAGCGTCTGTCCCCTTATCCCACCGCTGAGGGTTCCCATCTCCCTCGGTAAGATGCCATTTTTTTCTCCATCCCTTGGGGACAAACCAGAAAAGGTGGGGAGTGACCACCCTAGGCGCCAGGTGCAGCCCTGAGATTGTAGCCACGAATTAACATTCCAATGAAGCGCGAAGGAGGCTCTGCATTGTGTTTGGAGGCTGCGGCCCACCTTCTGGTTTCGTAGAGAGCGTGTCCATAAAGCCCTGTGTTATTCTCTGTCATTCACCGTCTAAGGGAAGTTTATTTCGGGGAGGAGGGAATGCCTGGCGCCAGCCACCAAATTCCACGGATGCCGGCAGCCAAAACTACAAAGTCCTGAGAGATAAGGCCAGTGGCAGAGAGAGAGAACCTTGGGAAGGGAAGCCACTCTCCCTCAGCCCCTCCTCCTTCCAGACCCTCTTCTCTGGGGGCGCGGCCTTTGCAGCCCTACAGTCCCTCCCCTGGTCTCTGTTCCGGTTTCACTCCCTCCCCCCAATAAAATCCTGCCTAGGTGTCTGAGCACAGGAAGAGTCTCCCGTCTCCCCACTTGCTGGCAACTGGAGTAAAACTCCCTTCCTTCACCTCAGCACGTGTCTCTGGAGTTTGGCGACAGGCAGAACCGGACTTGGCCCCGGGTCATTTCTTTGCAGTTTCAGACTTGACGAGCCATAGCCAGGAGCAAGTGGGAGCCCCCGGTAAGTCCCCAGATTTTGGAGGGGGGCCCTTGGCCGCCGGGGGCTGAGATTTTGAGAGTCCCCAGCAGCTGCCGCTGGGTGATTTCCCCCGGAGATTATCTCTTTCTCGGGCCAGTCGCCTCTGACGCCCGGCTGAGGGGAGGAAACGGGTTACTGCGGGGCCGACCGGGAAAAGTGCCCGGTGGGCAGGACCAGAAACCCGCTGCCCCGCCAGCTGGGTTCATTCGAACCATCTGGGGTTCCCTGGGAACCAACTGGCGCCCCTTGGCAGGTGGCGAGGTCCCGCTTCCCCTTGTACGGGGATCTGTGAGGAGTACTCGCTCTGGTCTGGTTGTATATGGATCTCTGGGATCTGGATGCTCCTCTGATTGTGAGAAGGCCAGTCGAGAGCAGATAACCCCCCTTTGCTTGCACCACTGTAACTACGCCAGCGCTGGCTTCTTGCATCAGCCAACCGCCCAAACAGCAAGGGATGTGGAAAGTCCCCAACTTACCCCGAAGCTTATGTGTAAAAGACTAGAAACCCAGAGGGGAGGCCCCAGAGGTGACTCTGCTGCTGTAACAATTGGATAGATCGTGTAGGGGTCTTGATTGGTTTGTGTCTGTGTTTCTAGGCAGGGGCAGCCCTACTTGGTAGAACTGCGTCCTTCCCAGTTCTCGGGTCCTGTCCTCGGCTAGTAACTATGGGAACAACGCAGTCCGTCCCGAAAGACAGCCCCCTCGGCCGCATATTAGCGAGATGGCGTGCCCTGGGATATCGGTCGCTGTCAAAGAAAAAAATGATTTTCTATTGTAATAAGGTCTGGCCAACGTACGTTTTGGAGTCCGAAGAGCGATGGCCCCTGAATGGCTCTTTGAATTACTATACTATTTTGCAGTTAGACTCATTCTGTGAGAGGTGTGGGAAATGGGATGAGCTCTCTTATATACAGCCTTTTATGTGTCTGCACAAGAGGTGTGAGGCAGTCAGGGAGGGCAATATGTTAAAGGTTCCATGGGGAAGCTCTCTGACGCCCCCCCTTGCAGACAGTAAGCCGAAGCCGCCCCTTGCAGACAGTAAGCCAAAGCCTCCCCTTGCAGACAGTAAGCCAAAGCCCCCCCCTGCAGACTATAAGCCAAAGCACTCCCCTGCAGACAGTAAGACGCAGGAGGGGAAAAAGAATGAGGAAATGGCTCTTCCGGCCTCCCGGAACCCAGGGTCACCAAGGCAGGGAGGTGGCGGCAATCCACCATTGCCACCCCCACAAACCCGGGTAGATCTTAGAAATCAGGGAACCCAGGCCACCAACACCCCTCCTTCGTGTGATGAGCGAACAGTCTCCCCTTCTAGGACCTCACAGGGCACCCAGTGCGGACCAGGGGCTCCCCAGACTGGAGCAGGGCCATGTCAGCTGAGACAATTGCCAGCTGGAGGCATGAGTCAAAGTGGCCAGCCGATGGCATATTATTGGGCCCACACCCCACTTTCAGTTTCGGATTTACTTACGTGGAAAAGTGTTAATGCCTCTTACAAAGAGGACCCCCAGAAAACAATTGATTTCATTGCGTATATTTTCTCCACCCATCAACCTAACTGGGCCGATGTGGAGGCACTCCTGCACATCCTACTAACAAGTGATGAGAGAAAACTAGTAAGAGATAAGGCCATGGAGGAAGCCTTTCGACTTTATGTGCAGGACCCCACCAGAAACCCTAATCCAGCAAGGGCAGTGCCTGTCACAGAGCCTCACTGGGATGTAACCAGCGGAGGCCTCGTGCCCTTGGGGCATTACCGGAGGTGCATACTAGAAGGGCTAAGGAGAGGAGTGACCAAGAAAAACAGCCTGGACAGGGTATGGGCAATACAGCAAAAACTCGACGAGGATCCTGCCGACTTTCTAGAGAGAATCTACCAAGCCTTCCGGAAATACACAGATATAGACCCCGAGGAGCCTCAAAATGCATGTCTGGTCAATCAGGTCTTCATCTCCCAGAGTGCCCCACATATTAAGAGGAAGCTTCAAAGGCTGACGGGAGCATTGGGGATGGACTCACATCAGTTGGTCCGTATTGCAGTGTCTTATAGCCAAAAGATGGAAATACAGAAGCAGACTATTATTTTCATAAATTCTGGATCGGGATGGAAAGAAACGAAGTGGAGGAGGCCTCTAGGCCCAAACCAATGTGCCTATTGTAAGCAGGAAGGGCATTGGAAGAGAGAATGCCCTAAATTAGCTCTGAAAGCATACAGGAGGAGTCAGCTTAGAAACAGAATGATTGGGTGGCCTGGGGACTCCTCTGACTCCGATGAGGAATGAAGGGGCACAGGGGCTCCCTTGAAGATTACCCGGCCCGTTGTCATCTCCCCACAGGGGCCCCGGGTACAATCGACAGTGGGGAACCAACCCATAGACTTCCTTGTGGACACTGGAGTGATTTACTCCATCCACTTCCGTGACAGCCTCAGAGTTTCCGGAAAACCGTGGAAAGCGAGCTTTCCTGAAGCCCTTAGAATGCCAGCGGGGAAAGCTAATCCACAGCTTTCCTCATCGGCCAGGCTGCCTGACTCCTCTTTGGGGTGGGGATTTGCTTTGCAAGTTCCCTGCTCTAGTGACTTTCTCTCCGAGAAGCAGCAGCTCCCCCTGCAGGTGTCCCCAGAACACACACTAAGGCTCCAGATGGTCCTTGCTGAAACCAGAGGCCCCCAGAGGAGTTTTCCCACTGAAATCTCTGAGCAAGTAAGACCCTGTGAACCCACAGGACCGGGGGCCAGCAGAAAATCTTTCCCCGGTATCTGTTCAATTAAAGGAAGAACCAGTTGTGCCTGGGAGAAAACTACCCACTAAAAAAGGAAGCTTTAGAAGGGATACAACCATCCTGCAGGAATTTCTAAACGCTGGATTAATTAGGCCTTGCATATCACCATGTAATACACCAATCCTACCGATTGGGAAGTCAAATAGCATTTTGGCCAGGACCTACAGGCTGTTAATGAAATTACTCAGGACATTCATCCAGCTAACCCCAACACAAACCCCTTGTTGATAGCCGTGCCAGGGAACAGTAGTTGGTTCTCTGTTTTGGATTTAAAGAATGCCCTCTTTTTAAAAAATAAAATAAATTGTGTTTTTATTATTATTGATTTCAGAGAGATGGAAGGGAGAAGGGGAGAGAGAGAGAAGCATCAATGATAAGAGAGAAGCATTGATCAGCTGCTTCCTGCACACCCTCTCCTGGGGATTGAACCAAAATCCAGGCATGTTCCCTGACCAGAATCACTCATGACCTCCTGGTTTATGGGTCGACAGGATGCCTTTTGTATTCCAATTGATAAGCAGGCGCAATTACTATTTGCCTTCGAATGGCAGAACCCAGTGAGTAAAACTACTGCCCAGTATTGCTGGATTGTGTTGCCGGAGGGATTTAAGAACTCTCCCATGGTTTTCAGAGACCTGCTAGCCAAAGACCTGAGAGACCTATAATTGGACTCTACTGGCAACTCTTATGAGACTTTTTAAAAAAATACCATCAGTCCAGCTGCTGTTGCTCAATGGTTGAGCATCAACCTATGAACCAGGAGATCACCATTCAATTCCCAGTCAGGGCACATGCCCAGTTTGCAGGCTCAATCCCCAGAAGGAATTGTGCAGGAGGTAGACAATCAATAATTCTCTTTCTTCCTCTCTGAAATAAATCAAAATATGTTTAAAAAATAAAAAAATACTACCAAAGTCTTTAACCATCTTCATCCTGTGCATATAAAGTTTCCCCTCACAAGACTCAGATTTGCAGACAAGAGGTGTCTTACTTAGGGTTCAACTTAAAACCATGCGAGAAGCCCTAGCTGGTTTGGCTCAGTGGATAGAGCATCATCGGCCTGCAGACTGAAGGGTCCTGGGTTTGATTCCGGTCAAGGGCACACACCTCCGCTGCAGGATCCTCCCCGCCTCGGGGAGTCAGTTGATGTATTTCTATCACATCGATATATCTCCCTGTCGTTATCTCTCCCAATCTCTCTAAAAAATCAATGAAAAAATATCCTTGGGTGAGGAGTTACAAAAATAATAAATAAGTAAATAAGTAAGCCTTTGGGGAATCTTTGTTGAAAAAAACAAAAAGGGAAGAGAAGTCTTCTGGCAGACCAAAAAGAAGCCATTGCCGCCACTAAACCTGAGAACCAGAGACAACTCTGAGCTTCTTGGAACGGCAGGATTCTGCCACATTTAGATTCTTAACTTTGGGCTAATAGCTGAGCCACTCTGATTCTTTGAAAGGGCTCGACATAGCCCTCCCCTAGACTTGGACACAGGATGTCAGAGGGCTTTTGAGACACCAAAGGGAAAAATGAACCTCAGCCCCTGCGTTAGGATTGCCTGACCCTCAGCAGGCTTTCACGTTTATATACATGATGAAGGGCAGGGCATTGAACTCCGAGCACTTACCCAGATGGTGGGAACTCCCCGAAGCCGAATGCTTGTTTCTCTAAGAAATCAGATCATACCACCCCAGGATGGCCTCCCTGCCTCAGGGCGGTGGCAGCAACCTGGAATGTCCTTCAGGGAGCAGAAGGGTTTTTCCCTGGGACCATCCATCACAGTGCTCCTCACCCCACCAGGTGCTAACCCTGCTAGAGCAGAAAGGGGGTTCCTGGTTAACGGCTGGATGAATGGGCACATACCAGGCCATCCTGTTAGAGAACTCAAATGCCACCTTGCAGATCCCGAATGTTACTCTGTAGGACCAGCCACTCCCCACTATGAAGGCAGGCTGGGACCTCCATAGAACTCTTTATAGAAATGATTGACCAGGTTTACTCCAGGTGACCAGACCTGTCAGATCAGCCGCTGGTGGACTGCAGCTGGGACTTACACGCTGATGGAAGCAGCCTCATGGGAAACAAAGCAAAGCCGGGTATGCAGTGGCGACCAATGGAAGGTAATGCAGGCACATGCTCTCCTCACAGGCACCTCAGCGCAAAAAGCTGAGCTAAGTGCCCTCACCAGGGCGCCGGAACTGCCTCAGGACAGACAGCTCAGCATACATACTGACTAAGGCTCATGGGGCAACATGGAAAGCAAGAGGACTTCTAATTTCAGGGAACAGACATTAAATACCCAAAAGAGGCTCTAACCTTCCTTAAGGCGGTAATTTGCCTACGCTGCCTGCTAAAGGTGCCATTCTGCATTGCCCAGGGCATCAGAAGGACAATTCCCAGGTAGCTAGAGGGAGCAAAAAAGTTGATAAAGCAGCAAAGCAAGCAGCCCCGGGAGACTCCCTTCACTGAGGCTCCAGCACCCCACTTAGACTTGACAGAACTGAAACCTCGTTACACAGGACCAGGCAAGAAATAGGCCGGGAGTGGGGGTTTGCTAACACTGACACCAGCTGTTGATGGAGAAGCGATGCCCATGGCGTGATCCTGCTCCCCAAAGCTCTGGTGTACCCCGTCCTGAAACATCTGCATGAAGGAATGCACTGTGGGTGGGATGCCCTGGCTGGTTTAACCTGGCCTTACTTAAAGGGACCACGTTTGCAGAAGACTATTCAAAAAATAACTCAGGGTTGCTAATTAGATGCTAGAAATAACCCCAAGGTTGAACGCAACCCAGCCGAGAAGGGGGAGCAAGGCAAAGGAAATGCCCATTTGAAGATTGTCAGGTGGGCTTTACTGATCTGCCTAAAACCCCCGGGAATTTCAAATACTTACCGGTTATTGTGGACACCTTTTCCGGACGGGCTAAGGCACATCTGACTCAAACTGAGATGCTGACTGAGGCGGTGAAAACTCAAGGAATTAATTCCCAGATCCGGACTCCCGGACAGTATTCAGAACAGCCATCATTTCTATCTGGAGTCACCTAGACTTCAGGTGTCACGGAGAGCACACGGGTCCTGAACCCCTGTCTGCCGGAACTGGGAAACAGACAGGAGCCGCACCTTGAAGGAAACTTTGGCAAAGCTGTCAGAAGGCACATTTGCAATGAGACCAGGTGCCTCCTATCGCCGTGCTCCGGACCAGGGTAGCCCCTAGAAGCGGGCTCAAACTGAACCCTTTTAAAATTGTACATGGGAAACCCAGACTTCGGTTCTGGGGACTCTCCGCACTGGGTTAGAACAGGGAACAAAAATTAAACACTGTGTTCAACATCTAGGCCAGTCTTGCTAACCTTGCCTAAGTTCCTTCCAGCTCTTCTTTTCCCATAGACTCTATGGCATAGAGGAACCTCTGCCTCCCCACCCCCCTCCCCCCTCCCCCCACTCCCTTCCAGTTGGGGACAGACTGAAGACTTGGAGGACCAGAACAACAACCAGTGGATGGCGCTAGCTCAAAGGAGTGGAAGCCTGGACACACCAAACTCCAGCCCGGAGAAGTGATTTGCACTCCTGGAGGGGATCTGACATGCCTTTTCCAGCGAGAGACCTCGACTAAAGCTAGGTAACAATGTGACCCTTCCTATTTCTTTTTTAAAAATATATATATATATTATTGGTTTTTTACAGAGAGCAAGGGAGAGGGATAGAGAGTTAGAAAAATCAATGAGAGAGAAACATCGATCAGCTGCCTCCTGCACGCGCGCACACACACACACACCCGCTGGGGATGTGCCAGACCGGAATCGACCAGGGCCATCTCAGTCCGCAGGCTGACCTCTATTCACTGAGCCAAACTGGTGAGGCACCCTTTCTATTATGCTCTCCGGCTCCGCGGGCATCTGCTTGGACAGATCATGCCTTTGTATGCTTCTCCCAAGTTACGGCTTCCTTGGCTTATCTGTCACCCTGTTGGACTTGTCATGCTAAGCCTACTACTGGCTTAGACCATAGTGACCCTTAGTTTTTCCTGTTGAGATTTCTCCATCCCACCCTGCACTGGTAGGGCAGCAAAGCCAGGGAGCTCCCACCCACCATATACCCATCAGCTTAGCTTCCAGTGCGAATAGCAAAAGCCACTCTCCTTCACAACCCCTCCTCGTGGTAGCACCTAGAAACACTACGAACAGTGGAAATGGTAGCCGAGGCTTTGCAGTAATAGCCTCCATGTTCCTAAGAAAAGGAATCCGTTCCTCTCTTGCAGTAACTACAAATACTTGGTTTCCTGGAGATCTCAGGAGTTGAACCCCCCATCTCCCTTGATTTATTAGTGGGTTTTTTGTTTGTTTGTTTATTTGTTTGTTTGTTTTTTTGTTAATCTTCACCAGGGATATTTTTTCCATTGGTTTTTAGAGACAGTGGAAAGGAGAGGGAAGGAAAAGAGGGGAAAAGGAGACAGGAAGACAGAGAAACATCGATGGGAGAGAGACATATCAATTGGTTGCTGCCTGCACCCACATACATGCCCTTGACCAGGAATCCAAGCTGAAACCCCTCAGTGCCCAGGCCAACACTCTAACCATTGAACCACACCAGCCAGGGCCCACATCTCCTTTAAAATATTGTTACTACTTTCAGGGAAACCTTACCGGAGACTGTCCGGACTGGCTAGTAAAGATTGCCTTTGCGCCAGCACCATCTAACTCTCTTTTTTTTTTTTTAATATATTTTATTGATTTTTTCATAGAGAGGAAGGGAGAGGGATAGAGAGTTAGAAACATCGATGAGAGAGACACATCGATTAGCTGCCTCCTGCACACCCCCTGCTTGGGATGTGCCCACAACCAAGGTACACACCCTTGACCGGAATCGAACCCGGGACCCTACAGTCCGCAGGCCAACGCTCTATCCACTGAGCTAAACCGGTTAGGGCTCCATCTAACTCTTTAATGCAATGCGCCTCTGAAAGATATATCTTCGTTTGCAGCTACAAAACACAACCCTTGGGCCTATCCCTGCCTATGGAACAAAACAGACTCTGGCCAGTGTTTTCTTAGAACTCTAGTTACACCCTTGACTGTCCACCTGCAGGAGGACACACGGGTCATTTTCTGCGGTTTCCAGATGAGGACTGAAGGATAGATAGATAGCTCGGACTTCTTGCCCTTCCAAGGCACCTTACCTAAAGCCTCCTGAAGGGTCCCCAGCAGGACTGAGTGGCTGGCGGCTACCCCAGCAGTAACCCCTCACTAGCATGCTCTTCATTCCCTCCTCTCCCTTCCCTCCCTGACACCCCACTCCCTCCCTGTGCCACCTGGGCTCTGCTTAGCCCAGTCATTGTCGCAGTTCTGCTCTGGGATTGAGCAAGGGAATGTAAGTGGGAAATTGGGCCCCTTCCATGCTCTGGCTCCTCCCATCCTGTGGGAAGACTATGAACCGTAAGACCTTGGGAGCCTGGCCAGCACCTCAAAGAAAACAGCAGTTTTGAGCTCAGGCAGCTGGGATGGGGGTGCATTAGCACATCCCCCACCCCCTGTAGGTCATGTTTTCCCATAAACCTTGTGGTGAGCAAGTCTGAGTGGTGTGAAACCATAGCACTGGCCATGGCACACGGCATAATAAGCCCTCGTCTTTCACAGCCAGTCCTCTGGTATTTTTGGGGGGAATCCAAGAACCAAAGGCAAGGTTTTCTCGCCCTTGGCACTTTGGATAACAACTGGCTTAGCGGACAGGTTGGATTCCAGAGAAATTCTTGTAGAGCTAAATAAAGGCAGGCGGAGAGGGTGGGTGGGAGGCAGTGTGAAATGTGGTGTGGGGAACCCCACTTTGGAAAAGGAGCTCCCCGTGGTGTGAGGAAACCACTGCGGACGCTGCTTTCAGTCCTGGTAACCGTGGCGTGGAAGTGCCCCTGGCAAAATGACGGGGGGAAAGTTTTAAATGAGTCTTTTGGGCACCTTGAGTCTTCCTTTTGGAGACTCAGAGGCTGCTGTGGTCCCCGGACATAGGGGATCAGGGCAGCCCCCCAGCCCTGTGCCAGAGCAGCATGCAGGAGGGAGGTGTGTGTGTGTTGGGGGGGAGAATATGGCACACTTTTACATTCAAATTGATGTATTGGAATGTTACATCTTACAGAAAAGCAGAGTTCTTTGTCAATTGCATTTTAATCAGATCTATAACTATGTCATTTTAAGCGTTGTCATTCGCACTAACTGTTTTACCCTGATGCATTTGCAAAGAGAGTTCATCTTAAAGATCTATGGAGAAAATAACTGTGATTTATTCTAAAATAGAGTTTTCTGAGAATAAATTTGCAAGATCAGAATTTATGGAAAAACTGGCATGATCTGGATAAAGAAGAACTGATTCTATAGGCCTGAATGAACTGAGGATAATTATTATTTTATGACTTTGTCAAAATATTGCTGATTTTTGTTTTAGTACTAACAGTAGAATTTATTCTTTTTTTCCCCTTTTATTGATTAAGATATTACAAATGTGACCTTATCCCCCCAATGTCCTCTTCCTCCTCCCACTCCTGCCCTCACCCTCACCCCCTGTTGTCCACATCCATCGCTTATGCTTATATGCATGTATATAAGTCCTTTGGTTGATCTCTCCTTCTCACCCCCACCCTCCCCTACCTTCCCTCCGAGTTTTGAGCATCTGATTGTTGCTTCTCTATCTCTACATCAGTTTTTGTTCATTGGTTTATGTTGTTCATTATCATCCACAAATGAGTGAGAGCATGTGATATTTATCTTTCTCTGACCGACTTATTTCACTTAGCATAATGCTCTCCCGCTCCATCCATGCTGTTGCAAATTATTGTTTTATGACTTTGTTAAAAATATTGCTGATTTTAAAAAAATGTTTTGTTTTCCAGATATAAGCACCCTTGTTTTTTCCTTAGAGCAGTTTGGTAAATGATACCTTTGTAAGCAATACAAGGCATTTGTATGTTTTCCCTACCTGACCCCTCTAGAATTCTGAAACTCTTAATAAGTGAGCATTACTTAATTGTCATGGTAATATGCGTGAATTCAATGAACATCTGTGCTCTTTATAACAGGACACAGTTGAAAACTGATTTTGTTGACCAAGACTTGGACTGGCTTGTCATGTTTGAGGGAGACATGTGTAGACTCTGAATGTCACCAGGAAACTTGAAGGAATTAAGAATCACTTTGATTCTAAACTTGAAAACTCACAAGAGAAAAAGGAGGGGGAGGTAAAGGGGTACAGGGGAAATGAATGGTCGTAGAAGGACACTTGACTTGGGGTGGTGAGCACACACTGAGTGTCAGAGTTCAGAGGTTGTGTTGTAGAATAGTGCGCCTGGAACCTTTATATGCTCTTCTAAGGAGAGGACAGTGGTGGGACTGGCAGGGGAAGCACCAGCGGGCTTTTGAGGAGGCAAAAGAGCAGGTAAACAGGTACAGGTGCTTGGTATCTATGACCCAGCCCTACCTGACAAATTGGATGCACATGTGACCCAGGAGGGGTGTCATGGGGTCTCTGGCAGCAACAGGGGAGACTCCGCCTCCCAAAAGGGTTTTGGTCCCAGGTGTGCAAAAGGGGCTGAAGAAAGATACCGCCTAATAGAGAAACAGCTCTATGCCACCTACCACCCCCTGCAGGCAACAGCCTATACCTGGGAGCTTTGCTGTGCGGACCACCTATCCCATCCCGGGGTGGCTGCACCATATGTCTCACACCCTGAAATCGAGCGCAGCACAGACACAGGCGATAATGAGATGGAGTGTTTACCTGCAGCAGAGACATGTCCACTCAACGCCCCCACTTAGCCAGGAATGGCAGGCGCTGCTGGGGCCAGTCACCTTTGTGTCAGAAGGAGACGCTGAAAAGACACTTAAGGGAGAGCCTATTGGCCCTTGGCCAGTGAGAGCAGGTGCAGTTCCAGGCCCACCTGTCGCATGGTGTGCTGACACCCACGCAAAGGGCAGCCCCCTGAGTGGCATGCTCAGGACCGGACCGTCAGCCACAGACCCCTGTGGGGACAAACCATGTGGGCTGACGTATGTGCAGACTACGGAGGTGACTCTCATGTCACAGGACATCAGTCATTATATGTCCAGGGAACGATGAAGCAAACGCACTTGCTCCCGTCCAATGGCTAGAAGAGGCCCCGGCTGAAGACCTCAGGAAAAGGACACATACCAGCTGTGAGCAACAGCTAAACCTGGGGCCTCCCAGTGGCAATGCCTGACATTGCAGCTTGTCAGTGCTGTTGTGTGTGCACGCGCGGAGCAGCATCGTGTCCCTTGCTGGCAATGGCCGGACATCACATGCAAGACTGAACCGAGAGCCACAGCATTGAAGGGCAACTGCACCGCCCTGGCAGACCAGCAGGAGCTGGGCCGATGCACGCTGTAATGAACTCTGGAAAACGCCCTGAAAACTGAGGGAGGGTCCTTACAAGAATGGACCACAGGACTCTGACTGACTACTAATCAGGAATGAAAAGCCCGACCAAATCAACCTGCAGCATTCCAGGGGCAGCAGCCGCAGAGGTGGGTGTCCCACCGAGAGTGTAGATTCGAACAAGGAACAGAATGCTGAGACAAGACCTTGTTGGGGAGTGGAGAAGAGCCTGTTGCCGCCAGCACCCCAGGACATAGCCCTGGAGCCGGTGTATTAGCCTGGCCCTGGGAAATGCAAACTGGTACCCGCTGGTGTGCTCTCCTAGCCCCTTGGGGGGGATCTTGCTCATAACTGCTAAGTGGCCAACTACTTTTCCAGCTGGCAGACGTGTAGTCCTCCTCTCACCGCTAGCATTCCAGGCCAGGGGACATCAGTGGTCAAAGGGATGGTGCAGGAGGCCAGGGAGACACCTGGACGAGCCACTGTTCTTACACAGGATAGAGCGATGGCCTGTGTACTACCCACTGGTACCGATTTGCTTCTGTTGGCGTCTACTAAACATTTGCCTTCTTCTCCTGAGTTCAGTGCAGGCTAATAGCTTTGCAAGGTGGGCTGAGGAAGGGGATCCCCAGTGCAATGTTTCAGGCTGTTGGGTACCCCTCTCTGCCACTGCTCAGCTACCTTGGAAAACAAATCCCATCAACCTGACAGAATGGTCCTGTCTCCACATGA
>PVJC01042672.1:0-14842 GCA_004026665.1 Murina feae
GGGATTTGATCCACAAGGTCAGAGTGTTGTCTGGGGGTGTGGCTTTCTCTACAGTAACATAATGCAGGTTCCTTCCAGTTGGATTATTTCCAATAACTCATTAAAGGCCATACCAAGTGCCTGGCCCTCTGCTCAGCGAGACCCTGCTGTTGCCACCTCCATTACTCAGGACACGCACGCTGTGCCAGTCTACTCTGTCCTGGGCCAGGAAAAGCACCCACTTGTGTCCTTTATGGAACCTTTTCTCAAAACCTAGATCCGTGTAACCTGGCACCCATGTAACCCAAAGACCAAGTCCCAGAGGAGGGGACTTGAAGTGCGGGGCTGCCATCACCCTCTCAGCCTTGGAGCAGACCACAGCGTCCTCCTCACTTTTTCTTCCCCACGTGTGCTCCCTCCACTCGACTCAGACATCTGATCCCCACCCACACCTTCACCCCCTCCCAGGCGATGTTGTCTGTTTGCACACCCTCCCGCCCCTGTCACCTACAGCTTTCCTGGCAGGCAGTCCCTGGTCCAGTGAGCATCTCCAGTGCTGGGCACTCGCTGGCTTCCGAGGCGGCAAGTCCATTCTTGGACAGCGCTGGGCTAAGTTCCCAGCACAAGCCCCATCTGCCTCCTAAGAGGATACTCCATCCTAGTTATGTCCTCGGGAGGATGGTAAGCATGTTCACTCTTTATTTACACGCAGCTTTTCTCTCCGACGGGTGACGTTACAGTGATGTTCACTCCTGCGTTCCCCCACACCAGTCACTTTCCTTTCGTCTCCCTCCTCTGCCCTTCCCTCCATCCCAGGGACCTGTGCACCCAGTTCTTCTTCCTCACTGACACCAGGTGAATGTCTCCCAAAGAGCAACAAGCACCTCTCCCTATTGACAGTGGCTTGGACAGTGCTCACTACTTAACCTGGCATTTAAGGTCTTCTTCCTTCTGCCTCTGCTGTTATATACAATTGCTTCCTCATCCAGAATCACTAGCTCAAGCAAACCAGTAACACCCGCTGGCATCAGAACTTCCCATCAGGGTCCGACTCTGGGGTTCAGTCCCCAGCCTTTGTCCTCCCTCCTCCACGCTGCAGAACCCAGTCCTCAGCGCTGGGCTTTGCCAACGCAGTCTGCAGGTCCTCGGGAAACTGCTTCATTTCCCCACACCCTCTGTAGACGGGCGCTCCAACTATGAGTTTTGAGAACAATGATGTGATAAACCCAGCTGCCAGGGCTCTGAGTCTCTTCCCCATTTTCTTCAGATGTTCCTCCCAAGGGCTTGTTCTTCCAGCAGCCTGTGCAGACCACTCAGAGAGCACGTCTGGTCTGACCAGTGTCGGTACGGGGAACCCGTGGTTGCCCTGAGCCAAGGGACGCAGTGGGTTATGATGAAACGATGTGGCCACTGGCAGTGAAGCACTCAGGTTCCCGGATACCTGATTGAGTGCTTGGGTTCTCTACGTCTTAACAATGAGTCCTCAAGTTCTTCGGAGAAAACTCTCCCAGGATTGCTCGGGAGTGGTCACTACCTCCCTTGGCCGTTATTTTTTTTTAAATGATGGCACCCTGGTTGGTGTAGGTTAGTTGGTGGAGTGTTGTCCCCCACACTAAAAGGTGACAGGTTCAATTCCTGGTCAGGGCACATACTAGGTTGAAGGTTTGATCCCTAAATCTAACCCCAAATTCTAGCGACAGCCAATTTTTAAAATCTGAATTTCTAAGCAGTGGAGAGTTCTTAAATATTAGCAATTCCTCTCATTAGCTTGGTGGCATCTCCAAAATGAGCTTTCTTTTCATACTGCCCTGTCCCCCCACCCAAATGTAAATCTAAGTGATCCATGGCTCTGCCCCCCGGAAGCCCATGGCCTTCCCAAGGCACGTCCCACGGACACCCCACATCTTTCCCTCGCCCATTTCGAACGCTTCTTCACAAGTTCTGAAGCTGGTCAGCATTGACTCAGCCTGTTGGTCGACGCAAAGAACACCACAGGTGTGAGCAGTTTACACAGACTTTATTTTTCACCCACTGAGCAGGAAAGTCTGGGCAGGCTTAGGCGTCGCACCACCTCCTCTGGTCCCCAGACTGTGAGGCTCGGTGGTAAGGGAGAGGGGCCCTAGTCCTGCCACAGATTGCTATGGGAGTATCTCAACAACACGATTCCTGGTTCTATTTACACCATGGAGTGTAGAGAGGGTACATTTCTTACACTAAAAATATATACTTTGGAATCTCTAAAACAAAAATATCTCTATCTCTACATGAAACCTACTAGAAAGAACATAGAAAACAGGGAAATGTACCAGCACCTCAAGCTGTCCCCTCCCATGGAAGGCTGCTCTGCTCTCCACCCGACACCCTTAGTTTAGGAGGGCAGCCATAGCTAACCATCAGACAGACAGATACAGGTAAACAAGAGGAAGGCTCGTCGTCTTGGAGGAGTGAACAGGGGAGAAAGGAGTGAGGAGGAGGATTTTGGCCTCTTTTGCAAAAGGAATAATTGCACATTCAGTTTGGTACTTCTGTTTCCAACATTATGATGTGTGAGAAACCTGTGTGTCGGCGTCTACTGCAAACCTGCTAAGAGAAGCCCTAGCTCTGCTGATTTCGGCTGGGCTCGAAACAGTGCTGTGGGTGGGTTCTCTCTCTCAGGAAATATTAATGCCATCAGCTAGAAGACAAAGCTCCGTATTCCCCAGAGCCGAAAGTGGGTTAGGTTAAAGAAGAATGTCGTTCCTTTCCAGAAACATTAGAAACCATTCCATTCCCTTTGAGCACAGAATCTCCTACAAGAATTATGCCTATGGATGAATCATTCCACCTTCTAGATTTCCCTAGATTTCCCTACTAAAAACATTCACAGATTTCTCCTTTCCTCTTTTCATGTTTCAAGTGGTGATGTATAGCATGACTCCATACCTCTTTTGGTTATGAAATTAGCCTCCCTTCTGGTAAAGAAATGTTAATTGTGTCAACTGTCCATTGACGTAAGAGGCCAAAGGTACCAAGAATAATAAAGAAAAGTATGGACAGGTAACTAAGTTGATTTAGTGTTATCCTGATACACCAAGGTTGTGGGCTCGATCCCCGATCAGGGCACTTACAAGAAGCAACCAATGAATGCATACATAAGTGGAACAACAAATGGAGGGTTTTCTCTTTCTCTCGCTCTCTCCTACCCTTCCTCTCGCTCTATAATCAATCAATAAGAAAATTTAAAAAAAAGAATCAAAGAATAGGGTTAGTAGAAAAATCACTATTTGGTTTTAGAATATCTTTCTCTATACTGAAATATGGATGAGCCTGAAAGCTTGAGAACCCATAATCCCTCATCCTAAGAAAAATAACCATCATGTCCCCTTTGCAAGAAACCCCAAACCTTCTCACCTCTCTCACCAGCCCCAAAACTGGTGGTGGTTTTTAGAAGCTCTTACCAAGAACTTCTCTCCAAGGAGAACTTGAAAGACTGAGGAAAAGGCGGAAAGGAGAGGAAAGGATGCTGGAAAAGGTGAGTTAGTAACAGGGGCAGAACGTGGATGATGTGGCCAGCCACGGCCCGCAGGAAGGCAGCCTACGTCAAGGGAGGCTCGACAGCTACAACCGAAAGAATGGTCACTGCAGGGCTCCCAAGTGTCCGGCCAGGATGTGACTTGGAAACCTGAGAAGGCCCAGAAAAATGCAGTAACTAACTAGCAAACTCGGCGAAGTCCTAGGAGAAGGTGCTCACTGTCTTATAAAAGAAGATGTTTAGGGAAGCTGGTAAAGTAGCAGCACGTTATAAGGAAAGCTAGGGGACCCGGGTCAGGTCTCCTCCTGTGCTTCAGGAAATCGTGATGTCTCAGGACATGGACACTGAAAACAATGGGGAAGATTCAGGGAGAACTGCTGACTCCTTTACTAAAGGGAGAGTCTGGAGTTGAGCAGGCAGAAAGTAAAGGAGAACTGGGAACTGTCTGTCTGGAATGACTAGAAACCACGGATTCCTAGAATCGCAGACCTCTTGAAGGTCACAGTAGTCATAGCCCGAGACATCAACCAAACCTGAGACTTAGCACGTACCAGATTTTATCAAACATTTATAACTGGCCAGGGTGGCTCAGTTGGTTAAGCATCATCCTGTGTCCCGGTCAGGGCACATGCCTAGGTTGCAGGTTCCGTCCCTGCCTGGAGTGTGTGCAGGAGGCAACAATAGATGTTTCTCTCTTGCATCAATGTTTCTTTTCCTCTTTGTCCCTCTCCCTTCCTCTGTCTCTAAAATCAATAAAAACATATTAAAAAAATTTTTTTACTAAGTTAAAAGCCAGTCACATCCCAAAGAGAAATAGCAAATGTTCACACCGTCTTTTGGAAATGTATGGCTCACTACCCCTCTAACCTAAAGCAAAAAGAGGAGACAGGGATAGGAGCTGTATGTGATAAAGACCAGATCTCCTGATTACTCCATCATCAGAAGTCTGAAATCATATATAGCCTCAAAGAGCTAGCCTGCATTTTACGCAACCAAACACATTTGGCAGCTTCACGGCATATTTCTGCTGGGCTGCACCTTCTTTCCAGACCCTCCCTAGAAGTCATGGGCTAGGGAGTAGCACACCCTCTTAGCAATGCCAATTCTTCCTTCCCCCCTTAGAACCAAGATTCCACTCATCACTTTCTTAAATCCGGGGCCTCTGTACGACCAGCCCACTGGTCTACCAACACTCAACTGAAATCTGCCCTTGTCATAAAAGAGGTGACTGCTTCTCTGGCCCAAACACCTGGGCACGGGACTCACCTAACTACCTGCCTTGCTTCCCACCCCTAAGTCAGTTTCTCACCCTTTTCTACAGACTAATCAGCCTATTTTTGTCCTCGAGCTATTCTATTGGAGAAGTCTGAGAGGGGAATTCACAGATGGGGGAATGATCATATTATTTTGATATCCCCACAGATTAGGTGCACAGACTTACCAATAGCAGCAACGAAAGTTTATGGATAAGCACATATGCATATGCACACACGCACATAGACACACACACATGTTGCTGCTGCTTCATCTCCACTCCCAGTTTCCTATTCCACACGCAGCCCAGCTTGACTCTGCCACCCCAGTCACCAGCCACAGGCCTGAGCAAGGAAGCAGCCAGGACTGAGATTGAGTGTTCGGTGGAGCTGAGAAACAGAAGAGAGAAGGAGCGGAAATGAGTCTGGCTATTGACTGAGGAGAATCTGGTGGCCCACCAGTACTGGCACAGCCTTCGGAAGCAGCTGAAGTTCCTAAGGCGCAGTAACCTGGGAGGGTCTGGGACTCCGAGGTGCACACGTGGTCCCGTCACTGCTCTGCACAGTTAATAAAGGCGGGTTCCCTACTCCGAGGAAGCCTAGCAGACACAAAGTATCACAAGACATCAGCGTATTAGAAGAGAGATTTTTCTGAGGGATACTGTCACCCAGTTTCATTGCACGCAGGGCTTTTCCCTGTTACACTTCTTACAACCACGCTGAGGCTAGGGAATAGGCGAAGCAGTGCCCAGCTTCCCTACGCAGAGGTGGCAGGTGAAGATGGGAGGGGCAAGATGGAGGGACAGCGTAGGCAGGCATATTCTCTGAAAACAAAGGTGAAAAAGAAGGCAGCTCAAGCAGCAGAGAGGGACAGGGTGAGCTAGCAGGAAAGCTTTTCCGTCTGACAGGTTGCCTTTTAACTTTTCTAGATTAGGTAGGTCAATGTAAATGGGCACAATTACTACATTTATCCTACAATGACGCAATGTGAAGCGATGGCTCACAGAGATTTTAATGCCCGTGTAGTTCGAAGCATTCCTATTCCCGTCTGCACCACATGAAAGGAAATCAAGGCTTCCTTGTAAGTAGAAAATCAGAAAAAACAGGAACAACTCCCACGACTCAAAGGGATATCATTTTAGCATTTGAAAGCAGCGTGCCATTCAGCCGACAGATCACACACATTGCTTGTTGACAGCAGGTGTCCATTCTGAGTGGATGGTGTCCATCCTATGCCAGTTGTTAAATATTTTGAAAATCATCTGAGTAGTAAAATAACTGTGGCTCTAAGAGTTAGGAAAATATGAAAGATTTGCAGGATTCCTTTAATATCAAAGGTCCTTAGAGTAAGCCTAGAATACACTAATATATGTAAAAGTCTAAGGAATGCAAAATTCCATTAAGGTATGTGGCCAGTGCTTCACCTATGGAAAGGCAAGCACACCGAGGGAACATCTCACTATACAAAGATTTCCCAGGATGGAAAACTCGTATGATCGGATTCCTTGGGTGTTGACATGCTTGCTAGTCACATTCTGTGCACAAAGGAAAGGAAGATCTATACACACTGGAGCCCAAACCACTGATATTCACTGCAACAGAGAAGAGAAAAAACTATAAATGTAGTTGTAAACTAAATACAAGATCAATTTTACCACTTACAGTTCATTTCTCAATGTGGCTTTTTAGATCTGAGAGCCAGAACATTTGTCAACCAATGGAAATCCATGATGATGAAGAAACCACACGGCTAAAGGTGACTTGGGTCCATTGAGTTGATGGTGGCTCACTACTAAGGCAGCTAAGGAGACATTACATAGTACTTGGCTATCTCCAGGAATGCAATCAGATGTGCTCTCAAGAGAGAGTAGCAAGACATGGATGTTTCTGCAACAGAGCCAATAAAAACACCTTCTCTTCCTCTCCACTCACAAACAGCTATTCCCAAGCCTTTCCCAGGTGTTTAGAAAGCAGACACCAGGACAGATATTCAGCTTAGGAAGTCCTTCCTAGTGTCTAAACTAAATCTTTCTGTAGCAATTTTAGTTCAGTCTCTAACTCTATCCTCAGTGAAACCAGGAGAAGTTACTCATTCTCACTTCTCATTACTGACTTTCCCCCAAGCCTTTTCCTGTCTAAGCTAAATAACCAATGTCCTTCTTGGCTCTTCCATCACCCAAGGTTCTTGCTGAGTTATGCAAACTGCCGCTAGGGAACAATGAAGATGCACCCAGGTCAGAGGCGTCTTCTGGCTGCAGTGGTGGGCATTGCCAATGCCCAGGCCACTGACTCTCCTGGTAGCCAACCCTCCTGACAGCCTCTGAGTCTGACCAGCATCCCTCAGAGCAGGCATTCCAACCAAGGCCCAGGGCTGCCTAGGAGCCCACAGATACTAAGGGACTAGAGAGCCTTCCCATTTCTGCTACGCCCCTCTGCTCCCACTTCCCTACCCCATCCTTTAGGAAAAGGAACGTCATTAACGGAATTCTCAATGGCAGCACAGATCCATATGGCTTGGCAGGCCAGCAGAGAGTTTCAGAGAAAATGGCAGGAAGATGGGAAGCTGGGTCTTCAACAGTGGCAGTTCTGAAGAGAAAGAGAAGAAAGAGGAGAAGTACCGATAGGAGGTGGTCTTCTGCTTCCACGTGTCCATCTGGCTGCTGGTGTGGGGACAGCTGCATGCCCTCCAACACACACCATGAGTAACTGAATGCTTCGGCATGGCTCGGACGTGACCAAGGACAGGGCCAGACTTGGTCTTGCTTCTTCTCTGAGAAATTCGCCATCCTCTCTGTAACCAGAACTTCCCTGAGGCACCTTATGGCCCAAATCTTCCATCCGGCAAAGACTTCTAGTTGAAGAGACTGAATAAAAGTGTTACAATTAGACAAAAAGGGAACACATGAGTCATTCCTGCTTTTAACACAATACTTTTGAAGATGTCACCACAATTTGGATCTGGCTATATTTTAAGTCCATTTACAAGTAGACTAATTCTCAACTAAAAATAACCATATGCGTTATACATTTCAACAGCTGCCTGGATTTTCCTCTGAAGGAAACAAGATTCTACATTTCACTCACATTCAACACAGATTTATTTTAACCCACTCAATGAAGAAATAACCAGTTTCTCCTCAGAGCAGCCATCTGAGTGGAGCAGTCAGTATATTCCCATTTTCCTGCCCAGTAAACTGAGAGCCAGGAACAGTGGCCTAGAAGATTGCACATGAAGACTAACTAAGCCAGGTCTCCTCATTGCTACCCTACTGCTTCCTTTTTTATTAACTAGAAAAGTTAACAAAACGTAAGAGCTTCCCATCAGTTATCTGCCTACTTAAACCTAACTTGTGTTTAATTATTCCATTTGGGTGCATAGCCTACCTCACTGTAGGCAAAGACATCTCAAGATCTTCCAGTTTCTTCATTAACCTGATTAAATCTGATCTATGCTATTGGCAAATGATATACAGAATTTAGTTTCCAAAATAAGAAAACAGCTGCAGTTCAATATTCTGAAATCTTTACTTGGCAATAATTCTCATTATCGAATTGTATCAACACTAATAACACTATCTAAATATTTTAGCAATTTCCCAATTTGTGTGGTTGCAGAGAAATGCTCTATAGATTTTGAAATGGGGACTAGAAAGAAGATTAAGGGGATTAAATAGATAAAGCAAACTTACAACCCCGAATAACTCTATCCTGACTTTGGACCTGTATAAATGGTCAGCTCAAAACAGCTTATCTGCTCAAACAGTTAGAAAACATTTTTACTTTCTTAGGCTTAGTCATTCTCGTGGGGTTAGTAGCAATCTTAGAAGGGATATTTGTTAGATAAATTCAAATTTATGAATAAAATACCTTTTACTTGCAACATGATTGCTATTTTTAAAAGCCATAAATAAATAAAAATCAGCCATTCTAGTTCTCTTTACCTCTTCTCCTTTGTATTTCCAGGATTCATACTGAGAGCTTTCCAAACTGTGGTTTTAGGCATCTCATCAGATATATTAATCTCAGAGGGGTCACATCTGAAAAGAATACTTAGGACAGTAAATGTCAGACATATAAATAAGATACACATCTCAGTCTATAATGACCACCCCTCCCCCCACCAAAAGGGAAACGATTAGGTCTGAAGGAACTCAGCGAACAGCTCTTAGGAGGACTGGGATCCAGATGGTCTGGATGTGGAAAGGCACGGTGACCTATAAGGTGCTGGCTGCTGAGGGCTGAGCTGGTGTGCCAGGTGGTGGCCAGTCCTGCCCCCCAATTCTGCATCCTTCGAGAGGCTCCTCTGGGGCAGCTGATCGCGGTGCTGTAATGCCAAAGGTGGTGGCATCAGCTCCCACTTACTGAGCGCTGGCTGTACCAGTCACAGGGCTAAGCACGCTTCCTTCATTTTCTCACTTACTTGGCCAAAAGTTTTTCATTTGTAGTTAACAAAGGACTTTTATATTATCTTAACTGTCACAGATTAAGAGATTATTAACATCCTTATTTGAAGGTATAGAAACCAAAGCTCCCAGGGCTAATTGACCATCCAAGGTCAAATGTCAGTGTAAGTGGAGAATCAAGGCCTTGAATCCAGTCCTTGGTCTCCTGGAACCCCAGTACTCTGAAGTTTCTACAAGACAAACAGACTCCTTTCAAAAGGTCAAGAGAGCAGGCAGTATCCAATTAGTAAGAACATTGCTCCTATTTTGCTGCCAAAGAATTCAAAGCCTATGGCTCCTTCTAAAACAACCTTCTAGAAAGTTTATTAAGATCCAAAGACTACATTCTTCTGGAATCAGTAAAAAAAAAGTCAAACTCATAGTAACAGAGAGTAGAACGGTGATTATAGAGGCTGGGAGAGGGGGGGAAAGGGAAGATGTTGATCAAAAAGTGCCAACTTTCAGTTATAAGATAAATAAATTCTGAAGACCTATGAACATCATGGTGACCATAGTTGTTAATAATGCATTGTACATTTGAAATGTGCTAAGAAAGTGGATCTCAAGTATTCTCAACACACAAAAAAGAATGCTAACTACAAGAGGTGATGCATATGTTATTAGTTTGATTTTAGTAATCATTTCACAATATATACATATATCAAAATATTACATTGTACACCTTAAATATGTACTATTTTGTCAAAAACAAATATATTTTAAAAATTTAAATATTCAAAGAAAAGACTTTCCTCATTCCCCCCCTGTATAAACCACAATGAATCTCATGACTCAGCAATAAATTATCTAGGATCTAGATGATCCAGATCCCCTCTTCCTTTTCTGCCCCTTCTTGACCTCTCGGCTTCTTTCAGCTGCATCTCTCTCTTCTGGAATGGAAACAAATGCCAGGAATGAAACCACAAACGGACCCATTTAGCTTCCTGTGACTTGTGGTGAGCAATAGCTTCAGCAGAGAAAGGGGCTGATATCACTGGCAGAAGGAAGGCATTTTTGTGGCCCCAGTTCAGTTCATGGGAGTGTAAATGTCACCGGCCAAGCTGCAGTAGGCTGTTTCTGCCCATCCCAAAAGGCTCACCTAACTGTGGGAATTTCATGCCCACGAGGCTGAGAACTCTCTGAAAACAGAGACCACATCCTATTCATCTTTGAAAAGTCGCGGAGGAAGGCAGAAGAAACACTGGGCTGAGGAGTACAAAGACCAGGGTTTGAATCTTAAACTTCCTACTTAGCATTGTGACCTTGGGCAAACTACCTGAGACCTTCCAAGCCCCAGCTTCTTCACTGTACAAATGTGGATCAAGAGGCTCCTAGCAGAAGGTTGTTGTGAAGACTAAATGAGGGCACACAATAAGTCTTGTAGCTCAGGCCTGGCACAGAGGAGACGCTCCATGCATGGGCTCCCCCAGCTCTAGCCTCCTCTAGTCTAGCGCATCACTCATGGCACGTACTCAGTAAGCCATGAAAGGAAAATGTGTTTTCACATTTTCAAACAGGGAGGCAGGCTGAGTGCTGGCTTTTTATGCCAGCAACTACAACTATGACCCCACACGAGACACACACACACACACACACACACACACACACACAGCCAGAACATTTACAGAACAATCAAAATAGTCGAAATCTTGTTATTCTACCTGAAACTGTTGTTCTTTCCAGTACTACTTAGTAATTTTCTGCTCTCTAAGGGGAACTTGTCTCTCTCCATTTCTATCATTTTCTCAGCCTCCTGGAAGAAAAGAAGACATTATTATACCTTGTAAAGTAAAAGTATCAAGTAATACCATAAGTCCACACCATTCCTTTTTTTTCTGTCACCGTAATTTCTACCTAATTTTTCTCACATTTACTATAAAAAAGGTATAATTATGTTCTTTCCTACACTTGACTCATCACAAAAAGAGAGACAAGTAAATATTTATATCTATGGAATAGTATTTTTTAAAAAATCTTGACTCTGAGGATTTAAACTATCAATTTCCTGAAAACAGAGGGGACAAACAAACATGTTAAATGACACCAAAGACACATTTAATAAAATCTAAATGGTGGGGAACCCTATAGGTCAAAGACTCAATTTCTTCAACAAAAATGAAAAAGGATAGAAGGGTAACTCCTAAAGAGATTTAAGAAACATATCAACCAATTGCAACATATGGATCATATTTAGATCCTGATTCAAACAAATCTATATATATAAAAGCCTAAGCAACTGTTATGACCGATGACTGGTCGCTATGACACCCATTGACCACCAGGGGGCATATGCAGGAGCTGCCCCCTGGTGGTCAATGTGCTCCCATAGCCAACCTCCTGCCAATGGCCAACCTCCTGCGGTCCCTTCCTCTGGCTACTGACTGGGTGAGATGGCCCCGATGCCTGGCCAGGCCAAGGGACCCCACCCATGCACAAATTCGTGCACATGGCCTCTAGTAATTAAAATAATAATAAGGTAATTGGGAAAAATATATACTGAATATTCTTTATACTTTTGTATATGTTTGTAATGTTCCATAATAAAATGTTTTCTTAGAAACAATTTAATTAATACAAAGGAAATAATTATAGAGAAAAATGTGTACAAAGATGTTTAATTAGTATAATCTAAACTAATAAAGGCGTAATATTAAAATTAACCATTTCTTCGGGACAGGTAAGCCATGTCCACCAGCCAATCAGAGCAACTGTATGCAAATTAGCCCAACCAACATGGAGGCCGCCACTCAAGGACCTGAGTAAACGGCAGCTTCCATTGCAGCAGGAGTGAAAGTGAAACTGTTTGCGGCCACTCCGCTCCGCTTATCCTGCTCAAGCAAAACATGTTTGCAACAAAATATCAATCATAGAATCCTTGGGAGCTGAAGGAAACAGCAGGCCTAGCCTGACCACTAAGAGTAACATTGTCTCATTATAGACGCTGCGAGGTGAAGCAGAGAGGAGGCTTTCTTGCTAGGGCTTCAGCTTAAAGAAACAGTGCATCAATTATAGAAGATAAACAAACCCCAGAAACCTGCGTCCAGCCAGCCTTGCTGGGACATTGGGTCAATGGGAGCTGTGGGCAGCCTTGAAGCCTAAAAGTGCCAATTAGCCCGTCACCCACGCTGGCCACAATCCAATGGGGTGAGGGACGTTACAGGAGGACTTGGCCAGCTGCAAAAAGCCACCAGCCCCTCACCCAGGCTGGTCAGGCACGCCAGCAGGTGGACATCCCCAGAGGGGTCCCAGACTGTGAGAGGGCACAGGCCAGGCTGAGGAACCTCCCGAGTGCACAGAGCGGCTGCAGGGTGGAACAGCGCAGGGCCCAGGACCTGTGAGTGGGAAAGAGGCGGCAGGGTTGGCAGCCTGCTTGGCAGCTCCCCAGGCCCTTTGTGGGGCACCGGGGAGCGGGAAAGAGGCAGTGGGGGTCGGGGGCCTGCCTGGCGGCTTCCCGGGCCCTTTGCAGGGCACCAGGGAGTGGGAAAGCAAGGCAGCAGGGGCTGGGGTCCTGCTTGGCGGCTCCCCAGACCCTTTGGCAGCACCGGGGAGTAGGAAAGGAAGGCAGTAGGGGACCGGTGAGTGGGAAAGAGTCGGCAGCCTGCTTGGCGGCTCCCCAGGCCCTTTGGGAGCACTGGGGAGTGGGAAAGCAAGCTCTTGGGGGCTGGGGGCCTGCTTTGCAGCTCCCCAGGTCCCTTCCGGGGATCAGGGAGCAGGAAAAGGCTGGCCTGACCACGAGGCAGGGTTTTCCCTGCTTTCTGGTGGCTGGAGGAAGATGGGCAGTAGGCAAGCTTGGGAGGCAGGCAGCACCTAGCCCTGGCCACAGCTCAAAAAAGAGAACAACATGCAGGGGAGGGCAAGATCTGAGAGATCAACATAGAGGGGGTGCCTGTTCCAAGCCTCGACGGTGTGCCTGGGAGCAGGCCGCCAGCAGGTAGACACACACAGGAGGACTGCTCCAAGCTTCAGATGCAGCTGGGGGCAGGTCCCCAGTGGCCACACACACACACACACACACACACACAAAAGGCGCCTGGCAGACTGGGGCCATCATAGGACATCCACTGAGGGGTTCCAGACTGTGAGAAGGGGCAGGCTGGGCTGAGGGACCCCTACCCTCCCCCCATGCACGAATTTGGTGCACCAGGCCCCTAGTCTAATCTAATAAAAGAGAAACATGCAAATTGACTGCACCTCTGCTATGCCCCAAGCCACACCCACCAGCCAATCAGAGCAACTATATGCAAATTAACCTAATCAAGATGGCCACTGGCAGCCACAGAGCTGGAGCAAGCAGGGGGCTTGGTTACCCCAGTGATGAAGAAAGCCAAGCTTCCCGCCTGCCCTGGCCGGCTGTGGCCTCCCCTCAAGGCAACAAAGTTTCAACTATAGAAGATAAATAAATCCCAGATACCTGCTTCCAGCCAGCCTCGCTGGGAGCTTGGGTCGCTGGGGGCCGTGGCCAGGCTGCAAACAGCCATCAGCCCCTTCTCCAGGTGGGTCAGGCACCCCAGGGGGGACCCCCACACTGAAGGAGCTGTGGCCAGCATGCAAACAGCCATCAGCCCCTCACCCAGGCTGGCCAGACACCCCAGTAGGACCCCCCTCCCTGAAGGGGATATGGCCAGCCTGAAAACAGCTTTCAGCCCCTCATCCAGGCAGGCCAGACACCACAGTGGGACCCCCACCCTGATCCAGGACACCCTTTAGGGCAAACCAGCCGGCCCCCACCCATGCACCAGGCCTCTATCCTATATAATAAAAGGGTAATATGCAAATTGACCCTAACAGCAGAACCACTGGGAATGACTGGTCACTATGACACACACTGACCACCAGGGGGCAGACACTCAATGCAGGAGCTTCCCCCTGGTGGTCAGTGCGCTCCCACATGGGGAGCTCTGCTCAGCCACAAGCCAGGCTGATGGCTGCCAGTACAGTGGTGGTGGTGGGAGCCTCTCCTGCCTCCTCAGCAGCGCTAAGGATGTCCGACTGCAGCTTAGGCCTGCTCTCCACTGGCAAGTGGACATCCCCCAAGGGCTCCCGGGCTGCCAGAGGGATGTCTGACTGCCAGCTTAGGCCCAATCCCCCAGGAAGCAGACCTAAGCCAGCAAGTGGACATCCTCTGAGGGGTCCCAGACTGTGAGAGGGCACAGGCCAGGCTGAGGTATGCCCACCCGAGTGCACAAATTTTTGTGAACTGGGCCTCTAGTTAATAAAACCTAAAACAACTATAAACTTTAACAAAGGAAGAATGTTTATATTAATTATTAGATAATAATATTATATAATACTAGAGGCCCAGTGCACAAATTTGTGCATTGGTGAGATCCAGCCAGCCCATAGGCTGGCTGGAGTGAGGGGCCATGGGTGGGGACAGTCGGGGTGAGGGGCCGTGAGCAGTTTTCTTGACAGCCCTGGCCCCAATTGGGGGCAGGGCCAGCTGCGTGAGAGGGCCCACGGGCAGTTTACCAGCCAGCTCAGCCCCCAAACGGGCTGGATGTGCCCGCTCGGGGGCAGGGCTGGCCAGGGCAAGGGGCTGCAGGCATTCCAGTCATTCTGCTGTTCAGTCAATTTGCATATTACCCTTTTATTATATAAGGATTATGCAGCCATTAAAAGAATAAATAGGAACCCTTGTTGGTGTGCTCAGTGGTTAG
>PVJC01042673.1:0-14829 GCA_004026665.1 Murina feae
AAAAAAAAAAAAGAAAGAAAAGAAAAGAGAAGAAAACTGAGTTGCCCAAGATCCCTCCGAGAGTGAGTCATGCCTGTAACCCAGGGTCTGGGCTCTCAGTCAGGATAGGAGGCCACCTGGCCATGTAACAGATCCCCTCTGTTGCTGGAGGGAAGAGTGAGGCTTCCTGGTGAGTTCTGTGCCAGAAAGAGCTCCCGGAGCTAATTCAAACATCCCTCTCTTCCAAGGCAGTGACCTCGCTGCTGCTGTTACATTTACAAGGTCAGTGCTCAGAGACTGGTGATGGGGTTTGACTGTATGCCAGCTGGTTTAAACAGACCAGTTTTCCACAGGGGGACCTGGGGGCACAAGACTGCTGCTACCCTATCATGTACAGGCCTGGGCCAGAGTCCATCTGGAAGCTGCCCCCCTCGACAGAGCACCCCTTCTGTCCTGTGGCAACTGTACATTTCAAAGCAACATATCCCGGTCCCCGTGCTCTTCTTACCATGTACTTTCACACTCGTTCCACTGAGAGGTGGGACCCACCTGTCCTGCCCTCTCACTTGAGCAGCCTATGACTATAGCAGAAATGATTTCTGCCTTATTCTTTTGGAGGCTCTTGCTCTTGAACCTCAGCTGCCAGGAGGTTAGAATGTCCAGCATAGACAGAGGTGCTCTGTCTATAGCCAGCATCCAAGTGAGCAGCTTTTGAATTGACTTTTGCCCAGCCACCATCTGACTGCCACCACATGAGACCCCAAAAGAGAACCATCAAGTTGAGCCTGGTCAAACATTATTTATTTATTTTTAATATATTTTTATTGATTTCAGAGAGGAAGGAAAGAGGGAAAGAGAGATAGAAACATCCACAATGAGAAAGAATCATGGATTTGTTGCCTCCTGCAAGCCCCCCACTGGGGATCAAGCCCACAACCCAGGCATGTGCCCTTGACCAGAATTGAGCCTGGGACCTTTCAGTTCACAGGCCGACACTCTATCCACTGAGCCAAACTGGCTAGGGCCTGGTCAAACTTTAGAACCATGAGAGGTAATAAAACAGATGTTCTTGTTTTTTTGCCACTAAGTTTTATGGTGACGTAATAGTAACTGAAATGTATCCAATCAAAAGCTCTATCCTGCACCATGTGGCCTCAGGTTCCTGTGTATGGGCACTCTGAAAGGTCGGTCTAAACTGTCCCCATATCCTCCTGCACTAACAGCCACCATTGGCCACCCCTTGGTCCTAGACAAACATGTCTTTGCTGCCCTTGAAGAAGACAGTGTTGGGCAGAGGCCAGCTTACGTCTTGAAAGTAGACTGGGGCCTTGTAGGCAGGGGACCCAGAACATGGTCTTGAAGGGTGTGTGGCTCCAAGTGGGGTCTATCCTTGGTCACAATGGGGTGGGGAGAAGGCAGGGGAGGACCAGAGTGAGACCTTCTAAAGTACAGGTCCCAGGCAGGGGCACTGCTGTGATTGGGCAATACCGGTCAAGCACTTTCTACCTATCATCTTTTGATCCTCCCCAAGCCCTGCCTGCTGTTCTTACTCTTCTCACAGAAAGTAAGTTACACACCAGGGGGGTGAGGGCATGAGCAGAGGTGGGTGGGAGGTGGGGGGGTGGGGGGTAAAGGTGGGGGACTATAAGGGGGTAAGGACACATACGTAATACCTTAATCAATAAAGGATAAATGAATGGAAGTCAGAGGGCACAGGCACATTATCTGTATGTAGCCAGGGCCAGGCTTCTCATTGGTCCACATTGCTGCCAAGGCCTTGGCTCAGAGACACTTGATTAAGCATTTCTTAGAAATAAAACAAAACAAAACAAAACTGTATCAGCTTTAGACTAAAAGTGGAGGTCTGGGGAACCTGAAATAGAAGAACTCAGCCTTGACCAGCCTTGACCCATGAGGCCAGAACTCAGTGGACTACTGTCTGGCAGGAGCCCATCCTACTAGAGTTCATTACACCAGCTGGTGGAGACTCATTTATCTCTTTAGCTCCCACCACTCCTTATGGGCAGTCAGCCCTTCAACCCATGTCCACCACAGGGAGTAACTTTTAAAACTGGTTGGCTCATGCTCTAGCTGGTTTAGCTCAGTAGATACAGCATTGGCCTGCAGACTGAAAGGTCCCAGGTTTGATTCTGGTCAAGGGTATATTCCTGGGTTGAGGGCTTGATCTCCAGCAGGGGGCGTGCAGGAGGCAACTGATCAATGATTCTCATAATTGATGTTTCTATCTCTCTCCCTTTCCCTTCCTCTCTGAAATCAATAAAAAATATATTTTGGGGGGGGGAAAGTTTAACAAACAAACAAACAAAACTGATTGGCCTTAAGAGAAGTAGTCTGCCCCTTATCTCTGTTTTGTTCTGTGTTGGTTTCCTGGCCACTTAACAGGGAGGCCTTTGGTTTCTCTGTCTCCTGTTATCTTCCTGCTGGGTTTCAAAGCCAACCTCTCAAAAGCTCTTAGCCTGAGCTGGTGCCTTTCTCTGCAGAGACCAGACAACTGGAGGAGGGAGACTTCCCTGCAGCTGGCCTCCTGATCCCAGATTCTAAATTCCTGGAATTGCCTGTCCCTCGCCCACCAGCCTGGGTTCTCAATAGGACTGGCTGGGTGTCACCTGTGGCTTCTCCAGAGAGACATGTGGAGCCCATGAAGCCCACCTAGATGTGGGGAGTTCACAGAGTAGCCTTTTTAAAAATTATTATTACGGAAACAAACATAGGCTTCTCACTTCACTTTTGTATGTTTATTTGTCAAATATATTACAAAAACCAACCTCTTTTATTTCTCAAGAAATACAGAATGTTTTAGCTCCCAATGAATAGGAAGGCTATAACATCAGATTGAAATGGTATGCCCCACTCCTAGCCCCATCGCCTGCCAGAAAGCACCGCCAGCAGCCTATCGTGATCCCTGGGATCTAGAAAAACTTTGTCTGGACTGCATCAGCCCCTGGACAGGTATTAAAACCCAGATCTGAGGAAATGAGGCTCTGGAAATTCCATAGTGCTGCCAGGCCCTAGCACACATCAGGCTGTGTCACAGCCACCACCATCACTCACACTCATCCTCCAGACTCAGGTGTCCCTTCTTGTAAGCAAGGCAGGCTTTGTGCATATTCAATCTGCACAGTCACACGGGGCCCCCAGCATGGAGGGCCCTGTGCTTGTTTTAATATTCTACTACTGCCATCTTGAAATCTGAACAAGGAGCCCTGCATTTCCATTCTGCACTGGGCCATACAAATTATGTTGCCGATCATGCCTTCATGACATCTTTCTGCTGTCACCTCTCACCCTAAGCTGAGTCTGGTGCCTACCCTGGGCTCACATAGTCCCTATGCTCACTCCTCTCCCATCACTCTACTCTGAAGGCCATTCTTCATTTATCTGTCTACATGCTAGATCCTGAATCCCTGCAGTCTGGGTCAGAATGTACATGTGCCCTGCCCCATACTTAGTGCATAGCAAGAGCTCAGTAATATGTGTTTGATACTGGACACAATAAGTCCAGGCTGCCTGTCACTACTTGAGCCAATTAAGCAGAGACAGGATTGAATAATTTATCAGCATTTATTCCAATAGAGCCGGCAGTATGGGAGAGCAGTCTGTCATCCTGGAAATTCTTCTCTGACCTCCCTTGCCAATTGGCTGGTTACATACACATGAGGGAGAAGATAACTACATGCAGCTTTGAGCTACAAGTGTAACATGGAAAGGGGAGGGAAAGGTCTGCAGTCCGGCCTTCAGGGGCTCGAAGTCTGATAACAAGGTGGCTAATCTTCTATGATGTTACTAACAGCTCAGCCCATTCCTGGGACCAGAGAATGGTCAGTGTTCCTGAAGTAAATTCCCAGATGAGATCAGAGTCTCAACCCAACAACCAAGTCAAGGCATATCCTGCCTTGGTCTGGCACGCGCGCGCGCGTGCACACACACACACACACACACACATGGTGCACAAAATTTGTGCACATTAAAAGGGGATTAATTACAGGAAATATTTTAATATTGCTATTTGCCTTTATAATAGAAGTGTCAGAGATGAAAAAAAATTAGTAAAATATATATGAAAATCTTCCTCCTATCAGAGTCTGGGGTGCACTACCAGACCCAGAGTCAAGTCCCCACCCACCCATGTGTGCCTCAAAATCACATGGGACCCAGACCTGGCGCCCCCCCCCCATTGAGCTAGACCCAGACCTGGCCGGTCCCACCCTTGTCAAGCCCTGCCAGGTGGGGGGCACAGCCTCAGGTCCCCTGACCCACTGCCAGGGTGAGGGGTGTGGCATGAGGTCCCCCGGCCTGGCGCCAGGGCAGAAGGAGCAGACTGAGTTTCCTGGCCCAGCACTGGGGCGGGGGGCACACCTTGAAGTCCCCTGTTAAGCCCTACGAGTGTGGGGGGCATGGCCTGAGGTCCCCTGTCAAGCCCCACAGAGAGGGAGGGGGTGCAGCCTCAGGTCCCTGCTGATTGTTCCTTAAGACTCATTATGGGAAATTGGCCTCAGCTGTGGGTGTAGCCATCTTTGTGGTGGAGTGACAGTCAATTTGCATATTCCCTCTTTATTATATAGTATATATATATATTGATTTGAGAGAGGAAGGGAGAGAAGAGAGAGATAGAAACATCACTGATGAGAGGGAATCATTAATTGGCTGCCTCTTGGCTTTTGCTGTCTTTAATGACAGCCTTCTCCTTGCTGTCAGAAACTGGGTCAGAATGGTTATCTGAATGTGCCACAGGCAACACTGTTGTGCTCTGAACTCCCATCAGAGCCTCAGGGACCCACTCTCTTCACTCAGCTGAGTCTAGCCCGGTAGGCTCTGATCCCCAACTGATCAGTTTCTAATGGAGCTCAGACCTGCAGCCACCAGATCTCTGCCTGTCTTGAAGGCCTGAAAGTGTTACATTGGAAACAGAAGCCAAATTCAGAGTCCTTTATTAAATGCCAGTGGCCTTGGGAGGACTTTGTGTCTCTCCAAAACCCCAAGGCCTCCAATGAACTTAGGGATTAGCTTATAAAGGCAAACATAACCCCATGTGCTGGGATGGGGGCAGTGTGCTTAGCAGATATCAGAAAGCTTGCAGCCTTGAGCACAGCTCAGATAATCACAAGACACCTGGCATGGGAGGGACCAAGAATGGACCAGACCCTCACACCGGCAGAGCAGCTTGCAGCACCAGATAATTAAGAGGGGGCAGTGACTAGACTCTAGGCTGATAAGAATGTACATTAGGTTACTGGCACAGATTCAGATTGCTAGCCCCTCCCCAAAATGTCTTATTTTCCCATTATTCGAGCAAGTATGCTTACAGAAGCTAAAAAATACCAGAGTTACTTGTATCAGGGAGGTTATCTGGTTTAGTTACTTCCTGGAATTAACAGAACAAAGGACCATCTGTGTTTAGTGGGAAATTTTTAACGGCTGTTCTTACAAAATGGAGGTTATGGGAACAAGATGGAGTGCCTATGATTCAGATGGAGGGTGAGGGACAGGATGGAGTCAGTCCTTTCAAGGCCCATTGTTCAGAAGGTCAAGTGGGCCAAGCCTCCAAAAATATTGGGATGGCAGGGCCCTGGTCTGCTTTCTAGAACTCTGGTTTCCATTGTGGGCACCCAGGAAAGATTTGTGAAGGAATGAATGATGAGGTCCTGGGACACGTTAAAATTTGGACAAAATTTGGACACAGATGATCAGTGCTTGACTGGTCAGAAGCAGGAGAAGTCAGGAGTGTGTGTGTGTGTCTGTGTGTGTGTGTGTGTGTGTGTTAGGTGGAGGGGGGAGCTAAAAATGAAACAATTTCTATTGTCTAAATTTAAGAAAGGAAAAGATTTCTGGGCCCAAGTCCTAAGCTATGACCAAGTCATTACAGATCCATTTTAAACCTGGCCCAAGTAACCACGGACAGCAGTACCCTGAGAGCCAGCCAATCAGTGGTGGCCTCATTCCAGTAACCACTGAAGCCAGCCAATCAGCAACTGCCTTACTCCTTGCAGTACCATTTCTGAAAGTCAGCCAGTCCTTAAACTCCAAGGCTTTCTGAAAGTCAGCCAGTCTGCACAGTCTGGCTTCTAAAAGTCAGCCAATTGCTGAACAGCATGCTTTCCATACTATGTAAGATCAATTCCTGGGTTGCAGGGATTCTGTATTTCTAACTAAAGTTGTTTTGAAAATCTCCTCCCTCTGTCCCCACTTCCCCCGCAATTAATGAATTCAGCTTCATTGTTTCAGATACATATACCTGAGGAGGATGAAGGAGGAGGAGAAGGGAGGGAGGGCTTGCACCTTGCACTCTGAACATATTCCAGGGGCCGTAAGGGAGTGCGTGACACCACTCCCCTCCACACACTAAGGTTGGGGCCCTGGGACCCTGCCTGGCAGTTTCACTTAAATTCTATTCTATTCTTTCTGCAGTGGTGTCTTGTATGTATGGGATATCTCCGGGAGGTCTTCTGTGGAAGGGCTTCTTCTGTGGAGGGTTCCACTGATGGGGAGAATCAGTCCCTCCTCCGACTGGTCTGAAAGGAACACTGAACGATGGGGGACATCCATGTCATCACATCTGATGATGGAGGCAGGACACCTAAGAGCACTTAGCAAAACAACTCTGGAGATCCCAGGCCACACAATCAGGCCCCTAGCACCAAGTGTTGGGGCAGAATGGGGAAGGTGGGTTAAGGAAGGCTTCCCATTGGAAGAGCGGCTCAGGGGCCCAGAATGCCTCACCCAGTTGTGCTCACATTGCTTTGGGCCAGGAAAATGAAGATGATAACAAATCTAGCTCCTACCTCTCTATCTTCTCCCAGTCCTGTCCCCTAATATTCTGCAGGCTAAGCCTCTGATGGAGTGAACCCAGAGCGGGAAATTCTTCCAGAAGAGAGCTTCTATGGGCTTCTTGGAAGAGAGGCCTGGCTTAGCCTGGAAGGAAAGCTGGTTGGGGCACTTGAGTAGCTGGTGCAATAAGCTGAATCAGCCTATGTGAAGATTCCATATTCTGTGCCTGGTTTGCCTCACTCCTTCCCACAAACATCTATCTCTGAAGCTCCCCTTCCCATCAGAGCCTCAGTCTTTCCTTTGTGCAGTGGGTACAGCACCCACCTATGTACCCTCCCTGCAGTTTGGCTATGGGGCCCCATCCTTCAGTCTCCCACCCCTCACTCCCATGCAAACTTCCTAGTGGCTGCTTCACATTATATTTTACCTGTTTGCCAGATGGCTCCTCTCTCATTTTGGAGCCAGCAGGGAACTCCTGGGTCTGGCTCCAAGAAGTTCTACTTTCCCTACCTGCATGCTCAAAGATTAGGTTCATCAATACTTTTCCACAGAGTTCAGGTTGGGACCTGCAAGATGCCTTCAGCAACAAACAAACAAAAACAAAAAACAATTTAAGGAGGCGCAAATTCTTAACCACCAGTTAAAAGTGCCAACTGTGGTCCTGACCGGTTTGGCTCAGTGGATAGAGCATCGGCCTGCAGACTGAAAGATCCCAGGTTCAGTTCTGGTCAAGGGCATGTACCTTGGCTGTGGGCACGTCCCCGGTGGGGGTGTGCAGGAGGCAGCTGATCAATGTTTCTCTCTCATAGATGTTTCTGGATCTCTATCCCTCTCCCTTCCTCTCTGTAAAAAAATCAATAAAATATATATTTTTAAAAATGCCAACTGTGCACTTGCAAGACCATCTGGGATGAGTGTATCTCCTTAAATTTTGCACCCTAGGTGCCTCACTTGCCTTACCCCAGCCCCTGCTGAGAGTGTTCTGGCCTCTGGAATCTGAAATCAAATCTCATCTAATATGCCTTCGAAACTATGAGCCCTGAGCCTTTCTCTGAGCTGACCTAAACCATCCCTTCTCTGGAGCCCAACCCTCCTGGAGGGGAAACTAGAAGACTAAGAAGGTCTGAGGTGGGTGGAACTGTAAAATCAATCAAGAATCAGAGGGGAAACCTCAGGAACTGAAAACCATGCTGAAGGAACCTCAGAGTGACCCACTGCAGAGGGAATACAGCAGACCAGGCTGTGGTCATAAATGTTGATGTGAAACCCAGAGCCCTGAATTGGACTTGACCCCACCATGGCATATCCTACAGATTACCTGGCTCTTTCCAGAGAGGTCTGAAGGGCTCTGGGAAAGAACAGGCCAAAGCAGGGCATTTAAACTCCAGGTCTTTGATAGGAGTTAGCTTGTGAAAGGGCACTATTGTGAGACCAGGATTGGAAAGGTGTAAAGGGCCTACCTGTGTGTGTGTGTGTGTGTGTGTGTGTGTGTGTGTGTGTGTGTGTGGTGGAGTTCAGTGAACATGTATCCCCATCTCCATGCCTAGGTCTCAGTACCTGCTGGACACTGGGGCAACCATTACCCTCTCAGCCTTTCCCATTCTTCACTTTGCAGATAGCTTTATAGTGCTCCACCCCTGAGATATTAGTCCTACTTCCAAAGTTCATTCCAAGCTAGGAACACTCCTCAGTGCCTGAGTCTCCATTTGTGGCCTCAGGAGGGGCTTCCTTGAATCCAGCTGAAGAAGTATGTGCTCCTGCTCACTGGCGTTTTCTACCAATTGGGAGGTGGTTGTCTTCAGGCCCATGTGGACTGGGCAGGGGTAACCCAAGGCAGGGTGTCTTCTGTGTCTGGGGAGGTGCTGAGCCAGACCTGGGATATGTACATGTGAGGGGAGGAGGAGGGGAAATCCCAGATTATTCTAGGCTGGGCCTTCTGCATTCCCTGTATGTCTGGGAGGCCTGAATTCACTGGCCAAACACCACCCCGGCAGCTGGTAGACAGGATATTGTTTTTAGGAGGTGTTTTCTTGATTCCATTAGGGAAAGGTGAAAACAACCACCACTTAGTTGACTGGTGGTTCTGAGCCTCACCTCCCAGAATGTGATCCCAAACTCCATGCCTCTCCTATTTCTCTTCCTAGCTCCCCCAGTGCTCAGGAACTCTCAGGAAGATCTAGACTCCAGTTAACAACTGACACTCCTGGTAGGCAGGCCTCTAGCCTTGACTTGCATCCCTCCAGTAACAGAGAGTTCATTTGCCTCCAGAGAATATGAGGTGATAATGAAACAGTACTGACTTTGGAGTCTGGGGAGGCTGGTGGATCTGACCATAAATCAGAACTGGTAGGACAGATCCCACACCATTGGTCCCATTGATTTGACACTAAGGGGGAACAGGATCTACCACCCCAGAATATACCATTTTGGTATGTGAATTATTTTGAGCTAAAGACAACTGGGGCCCAGCAGACTCAAGAAGAGCTTTTCACCTCCCCTTAACTGCCTAAAAGAATTTAGTTAGAAGTCAGTACCAGAAATAGAGCTATTAGCAGAGATAATGTCTTCTATCAGAAATACTTATATTTATGGCAGGGCAAACATTTATTTACCAAACATCTGCTCTTTCATCTTCCTGTGAATTGTCTTTATCCACTTTGAAGCCCCAGACCTCTACCTCCTTCTCCTTGGTTTAGAATGGTATATAAACCTAAATTACCTGTGTCAGGGTCGCTGAAGGAGGAACACAGGAGGCCAAAAGGAATAAAGAATTATGAATTTACTAGAGGCCCAGTGACGAAATTCGTGCCCAGGGAGTATGTGTGTCCCTCAGCCCAGCCTGCACCCTCTCCAATCTGGGACCCCTCTCATATTCCAGGACTGCTGGCTCCCAACCACTCACCTGCCTGCCTGATTGCCCCTAACTTCTTCTGCCTGCCAGCCTGATAACCTCCTAACCACTCCCCTGCTATCCTGATTGACACCTAACTGCTCCCCTGCCAGCCCGATTGCCCCTAACTTCCCTCCCCTGCCAGCCTGGTCACCCCTAACTGCCCTCCCATGCCACCCTAGTCACCCTTAACTTCCCTCCCTTGCCAGCCTGGTTCCCCCAAACTGCCCTACCCTGCAGGCTTGGTCCCCCACAACTGCCCTCCCCTACAGTCCTGGTCCTCCCAATTACCCTCCCCTGCAGACTGGTTTCCCCCAGCTGCCCTCCCCTGCAGACCTGGTCCCCCCCAAATGCCCTCCCCTGTAGGCCTGGTCCCTCCCAATTGCCCTCCCTTGCAGGCCTGATCACCCACAACTGCCCTCCCCTGCTGATCATCTTATGGCAGTCATCTTGTGTCCACATGGGGGGGGGGCATCTTGTGTGTTGGAGTGATGGCCATTTTGCATACTCCTTTATTAGATATGATCATGATTAGGTCATATGGAAACCCAGATGGGCTGAGCCCCAAAATGGCACCAGCACCCAAAGATGGGGCGTCAGAGGTTTTTAAAGGACTCTAGGTGGGCTTTTTCTGAGCGGAGAATTCTCTAGAGGAGAGATAATGGTCTTAGCAAGTGGAATGTGGTCTAAGCAAGTAGAATGGTCATTGTGAAGTGGCATAAAGGTCAGTTCCCGGGGGCGGGGGGGGGGGGTAACAATTAAATTATTTGATCAGATTTAACATTCCAGCACTTTTCATTACCAATCACAATTTGATGCCAAAAATACTTTCTTTTATGCCGTTGAAGCAACATTTTACTGATGACTTTTTGGTTTTCCATTTGTCTTTTGTTCAGTTGATGTGGCACCCATTTTCCTTCCTTTAAAATCTTTCCCATTGCTTGTAAATGACTGGAAATTATTTGCTGAGCAACATTTAATCTTTCTGCAAGTTATTTTTGAGTTTGACATGCATGCTCATCCAATAATGCTTGTAATTGTTGATCTTCAAACTTTTTTGGTTGACCTGGAGGTTCTTTATCTTTCACTTGGAAATCATCACTTTTAAAACGTTTAAACCAGCGTTCACAAGTATCTTGAGATGGAGCATGTTCACTATAAGCTTCCTGAAGTATAAGATAACTTCTTCAAAATAAAGTAATGAATTAAAACAAATGCTCTTTTTTTGGCTTGAAATTCGACATTTTTAAGCATAAAAATGTCTATGATGTTAACACCTTCAGCAAACTTGACATGAAGTTTTGAAGCTTGTTGTCAATACAACAAAATAGCATACATATCAAATTGCATATATATCAACATATATGTAACTCCATCTATTGAAAAAAATCTGGACGGATGGCGACCAGCAGGAAGGTAGGGAGGGAGAGAGTGTGAGAGAGTGAGTGAGTGATAGAGGAGTGTGTGGACATGTGTGGTGTGTGTGTGTATGAGCTAGGGAGAGTTAGATTCTGCAGGTCTTCCAAGAGGCTGCCAAACTGGGCAGTCTTAGACTGCGGAGCCCTGCTCCCACCGTGGACACTCTGGGGCAGCCAGCACGGGCACAGAGACCATGCCATGTTGAGAAACAGAGCTACTTGATACGAGGATCCTGGTCTCAGCACCACCCAGACTGGTCTCAGACACAAACCAAGACCCTGCAGCCACTGGGGACATAGCCCTGCAACAACAGCTGCAGACCCACAGACACCAAGAATCCAGACATCCCCCCACAGATTTCTGTAAGTTACAGAGACTATTCTCCTCCCCACAGGCTCATGGCAATGCCATAGTAACTGATAGACCCACCCCTCACAGCGCCGCTACAGGAATTTGAGCCTGGGATCGCGTGGACATTGGGAATCAGTTCCCTGCAATGAAATCAGGCAACCAAACCCAAAGCTCACGCAGGGCAGTGGTGCCACCTGACTTCAATTCTGGGCAAGCACACACGGAATTATGTTTTCCACAGCACAGGAGTGGACCTCCTGCCGACACAGTGCTACTGTGCAACCCAGTCTCCCAAGCTGACCAGGACCCTGATTCTCTGGGGCTGGAGGCAGCATTGAACACCAGTGGCTGGACTCTGTTTCTTTTTTTCTTTTCTTTTTTTAAAAATAAATTTTATGGATTTTTTCCAGAGAGGAAGGGAGAGGTATAGAGAGTTAGAAACATTGATGAGAGAGAAACATCAATCAGCTGCCTCCTGCACACCCCGCAGTGGGGATGTGCCTGCAACCAAGGTACATGCCCTTGTCCAGAATCGAACCTGGAACCTTTCAGTCCACAGGCCAATGCTCTATCCACCAAGCCAAGCCAGTTAGGGCTGGACTCTGTTTCTTATCACATGCACCTGGGATCCCTGACTCCCAGTACATTCACACTAAGAGCCAGGGACTCCAATTCTTGGTGCATGTGCACACAGGGACCCTGATTCTCAGTGCAAGGCCGCATGAAGCAACAGAGACTCTGATACTCGATTCTTGGTACAGGCACAGGGGAACTCTGATTTCTGGCATGCTCTAGGGGACTCTGAGTTTTGGTACACGCCAGCAGGGTCTCTGTTTCAGCTTGGTGCAGGTGCTGTCCCTGATTCTAGGTGTGCACACGAGGCCACACTGAGCACTAGTAATGCAGACCCTGGGGGAGCCTAGTTCCCACCAACCCACGGCAGCCACATGTCTTGGTGTTGAGCTCTTCAGTGACATTCGGGGGGTGCAAAGCTCCCACTGCACATGGCCCAGGCCCATGCAACTTGACATTTGAACTTTCTGGTGATGGTCAGAATGGGGAGAGGACACAATCCTCAGAGGAAAGAAAATGAGGAGTCGCCAAGAAAGGAAATTAGTGAAATTGAAGCATGCAACACGACAGAAAAAGAATTCAGAATAATGGTTGTACAATTCATACACCAGATGGATGAGAAAATCAATAACCTATGCAAGAATCAGGAAGAAATCAAAAGTGATATAGCTACAATCAAAAACACCATGGAAGGTTTCAACAGTAGACTAGAAGAAGCAGAAGACTGAATTAGTGAGTTAGAAGATAAGGTAGAGAAACAAGCTCAATCTGAACAGCAACTGGAGAAAAAAATTAAAAAGCAGGAGGAGAGCCTAAGGGAGCTTTGGGACAACACAAAATGAAGTAACATACATATAATAGGGCTGCCAGCAGCAAGGATAAAAAAATCTATTTGAATGACAGAAAACTTCTCAGATATGGAGGAGAAAAAAGTCATACAAGTACAGAGAGTCCCAATCAAGATGAATCCCAAAAGACCACACCAAGACACATCATAATTACAATGGCAAATATTAATGACAAAGAGAGAATCTTAAAGGCTGCAAAAGAGAGACAGAGAGTTACCTACAAAGGATCCCCCATCAGATTATCAAATGATTTCTCAACAGAAACACATAAAGCTAGAAGGGAATGGAAGGAGGTATACAAAGTATTGCAAAGCAAAGGACTGAATCCAAGAATACTCTATCTAGAAAGACTATCAATCAAAATTGAAGGGGAAATTAGGAGCTTCACAGACAGAAAAAGGCTAAGGGAGTTTATCACTACCAAGGCAACAATGCAAGAAATGCTAAAGGGAATGCTGTAAAAAGAAGAAATAAAAAGGTAAGAAGGAACACAAGCACAAAAATAAAAATGACTACAAACAAATACCTTTCAATAATAACTTTAAATATAAACAGACTAAATGTTCCAATCCAAAGACATCAAGTGGCTGAATGGATAAAAAAACATGACCCATATATATGCTGTCTACAAGAGACCCACCTCAGAACAAGGAATTTGCACAGACTGAAAGTGAAGGGATGGAAAAATATCTTTCAAGCAAATTGAAATAAAATAAAAAAGCTGGGGTAACAATACTTATATCTGACAAAATAGACCTCAAAGTGAAGGCCACAACAAGAGATAAGGAAGGCCACTTCATAATACTAAAGGGATACATACAACAAGAGGACATAACCCTGATAAACATATATGCACCCAATGCAGGAGCACCCAAATACATTAAAAAAAACTGGAAGATATCAAAGGAGAGATCAACAACAATACAATCATAGTAGGGGACTTTAATATACCACTGACATCACTGAATAAATCCCCTAGACAAAAAATCAGCAAAGAAACAGCAATCCTAAGTGACTCACTAGATCAGATGGACTTAATTGGCATCTTAGAACATTTCACCCCAAAGCCATAGAATATACTTTCTTCTCAAGTGCACAAGAGACATTTTCAAAAATTGACCACATATTAGGTCACAAGCAAAGTCTCCCCAAATTCAAGAATATTGAAATAATTCCAAGCATCTTCTCAGATCACAATGGCATAATATTAAAAATAAACTACAATAAAAACAATCCAAAAAACTGAAACACTTGGAAGCTGAATAGCATGCTATTAAATAATGATTGTATTACCAATGAAATCAAAGAAGAAATTAAAAACATCCTGGAAACTAATGACAATAAAAACACAACAATCCAAAATCTATGGGTCACAATGAAAGCAGTCCTGAGAGGGAAGTTTATAGCTTTATAGTCCTACCTCAAAAAACAAGAAAACATTGTGGTAAATCATCTAACACTACAACTCACAGAATTAGAAAGAGAGCAACAAGAAAATCCCAGAGTAAGCAGAAGTAAGGAGATAATAAAGATCACAGCAGAAATAAATGACATAGAGACCAAAAAAAAAAAAAAACCAAACACAAAATACACAAACAAACAATACAGAAGATCAATGAAACCAAGAGCTGGTTCCTTGAAAGTATAAACAAGATTGATGAACCTCTAGGCAGGCTCACCAAGAAGCAAAGAGGACCCAAGTAAACAAAATCAAAAATGAAAGAGGCAAAATAACAACAGACCTCACAGAAATACAAAGGATTGTTACAAAATACTATAAACAACTCTACTCCAATAAACTAGACAACTTGGAGGAAATGGACATATTCCTAGAAAAATGCAAACTTCCAAAACTCAATTAGGAAGATTCTAAAAATCTCAACAGGCCAATAACTATGGAAGAAATTGAAGCAGTAATCAAAAAATTCCCAGCAAACAAAAGCCTGGGGCCAGATGGCCTCACAGAGGAGTTATACCAAACAT
>PVJC01042674.1:0-14796 GCA_004026665.1 Murina feae
CCCGTCCACTGTGGCCAGGCTCCTCTGCAGGGACTCAGGGTTCAGATGGGATGTTGGGGGCACACCTGGGACACTCAGGCAGACCCTCCCCACCCTGCCTCAGTTTTCCCACACGAGTGGTATACTGGGTTCTGTTCTACCTGGCCTCCTCCTCTTCACAGTTGGGTCTGGTAGGGACCCTCTGCTGCTCCTGAGATGCCCACAGCAGTGATCCTAAGGGACATAGGTCCCCAGAACACAGGGAGGACCATCCCACTCTTACACATCCTCCCACACCCTCCTAGGCCCAGCACCCCAGCTCTTCAGCCTGGACCCAGGTCCAAGGCCTTCACCTGCCACCCTGGAGCCGTGATCACCAGTGCCTCCTAGGCACCCCAAGGCCTTTGCCCATGCTAGGACTCTGCCTAGAGCTCCTCCTTTTGGCACTAGCCCCACTCTGCTCCTATCCTCCAGCCTTGCTAAGGGCTCTGCCTGTCCCTGAAGCTCCATTCCTCCCCATGCCACCTGCCCCTGCCTCCCTCAGTCCAGCACAGGAGTAGGACCAGGAAGGGCTGGTGGGCAGGGCATGCAAAACCATCATACCCTGTAGGCTCAGAGCCTAGGCACAGGTATCCACCCAGTACAGGCTGAGAAGAGGGACCCTGGGCCTCCCACCGAGTCAGAGAGAACAGTCACAGGGTCCAATCCTGAGTCCAATGAGGCCTCCACAGCAGCCCCTATCCTGTTTCCCCATACAGCCAGAGGGCAACACAGACCCCAACAACAGAGCAAGTTGTGGGATGCCCCACCAGGCCCTGGATGCCATGGGTGGGAGGAAAGTACATATGGCAGTAAGTTCATGAAAAGATACTCAACACCACAGGGCAACAGGGAAAGGGAGGTCACAAGTGAGATGAGAGACACTGCACATCCCATGGACGACTAAACTCAAACGACAGTGAGAAGTGCTGGTGAAGACGCAGAAGAGTCGGAACCTCCAACAAACTGGTGAGAATGTCTTTCTGTAAAATAGCGCCCAGTTCCTCCAAAGATCACACAGGCATCACGTGACCCGGCAATGCCACTGCTAGGTGTCCATCCGAAAGAAATGCAAGCAGCCAACAGAAACCTGACACACATCCACTGAGGCCAGAGTCACAACAGCCACAGCTGGAAACAACCGAAATGTCCAGCAACAGATGAATGGGATCCAAGCACACACTGCAGTATTACTCAGCAGTAAAAAGGAGTGAAGTGCCCTGGCTGGTGTGTCTTAGTTGGTTGGAGTGTTGTCCCGTACACCAAAAGGTGGCGAGTCTGATTCCCGGTCAGGGCACATACCCATGTTGTGGGTTCGATCCCCAGTTGGGTTGTGTGCAGGAGGCAACCAATCAATCAGTGTTTCTCTCTCACATGGATGTTCCTCTCTCCCTCTCACCTTTCTTCTCTCTTTGAAATCAATTAAAAGAACAAAAGAGTGAAGCACTGACACTTGCTGCAACTTGGATGGACCTTGAAAACATGACGCTCAGTGAGAAAAGCCAGACACAAAAGGCCACACAGCGTGTGATTCCATTTATGTGACATGTCCAGGACAGGCACATCCACAGGGACAGGAAGTGGGTTAGTGGTTGTCAGGGGCTGGGGGTGACTGCTAAGGGGGATGAGGCTTCTTTTTCAGGTGAAGAAACGTTCTACAAGAGAGAGGTGATGGGCCCGGCCATCGTGGCTCAGTGGCTGAGTGTCAACCTATGAACCGGGGCGGGGGGGGGGGGGGGGGGGGGGGGGGGGGGGGGGGGGGGGTCATGGTTTGATTCCGGGTCAGGGTATATGCCTGGGCGTGTAGGAGGCAGCTAATCAATGATTCTCTCTCATTATTGATGTTCTATCTCTCTCCCCCTCTCCCTTCCTCTCCGAAATCATTAAAATATATTTATATTAAAAAAGTGAGGTAATGGTTGCATAAACATTGTGAACATACTTTAAAGGGTGAGTCTTAAGGTATGTGAATTCTGACTCAATTTTAAACAGAATTACTTGGAATCTGGAATGAAAGGAAAACATAATTATAAATAAAATAAAATAAAAAACACACCAAACTTTTTATTACTAGGTTTAATGGGCATAACATTTGTCAAGTTGCTAGCAAAGTTTGTAACCTCTGCCTCTCATTATCTCGATTGACCAACTGGCAAAGGTAACCTGAGGGAGACAGGGAAGCCCAGGGTCTAGCAGGGGGTCCCAGGACAAGGAAGGGCCCCTCTCTAGGGAAGTCAACACCCACTGGACTCCTGGCCACCTCACCCACCCCCCAGTCTGGCCGCCAATGGCTCTGCCACCCTGGCCACCAAGGGCTGTGGGTCTTGGATGGGACTGGAAAGAGGCAAGGGGGTGTGGGGTTGAGTCAGGTCAGAGCAGAGGTCCTGTGAAGGTGAAACGGGTGACCTGGGTGCCAGCCACGCTCGAGGACATGGATGGCTGTGGACCTTGAGTGTGGCTGGTTCCTGTCTAGTGTCTCTCTGAGCTGTGGGCTTGCCCAGCTAGTGGCCCCTAGGTTGACCCTCCATCACATGGCTGAGTATAGAAGGGCAGGCGTGGCCCAACTCCCCCAGGTTTCCTGAGGATCCCCTCCCTGCCAATCTGTTTTTGAGGTCTCACTCAATACCTTCTCCACCTGTCCCACCAGTTTCTTTACACACATGCAAGTGCTCGGGCGACCGCATGCCTGGGCCACAGATGTTCTGTCTGTCCCCAAGCCACAGTAAGTTCAGTTGAGGCTGGTGAGTGAGTAGCACGCCTCACTGATAGAATATTCCTGCTGAGGGCTCAATTGTGTCCCCCAAAATGACAGGTTTGAGTCCTAACTTGTGAACTGGTCCTTATTTGGAAATAGGGTCTTTGCAGATGTAATCAGTTAAGATGGGGTCACGCTGGATTAGGGTGGCCCTAACGCAATGACTTCTAAAAATAGGGAAATTTGGACACAGACACAGGGAAAGGCAACATGAAGACAGAGGCAGACACTACCGTAATGCAACCACAAGCCCAGGATGCCTGGAGCCCCCAGAAGCTGGGTGAGGCAGGAAGCAGCCTTCTCTGAAACCTCAGCGGGGAAGGCAGCCCTGCGACACCTCCTTCTCAGACATCTGGCCCCAGAAATGGGAGGGTATGAATCTCTATGGTTTTCAGCTGCCAGGTTTGTGGTGCTTTGGTGGGATAGCCCAGGACACGCACCCCTACAAGCCTCTAGAAAGCTCTGCTCTGTCAGCTCATCAAAGGGACGGCTGCCTGGTGTGGGCCCGGTGGCCTCAGCAGCACGGCACCCCTGATCGCTTTTTAGCAGCGCAATCAGGAGGGGCTGGACCCTCTAAGAATCTGTGGGACAGCCCCTGGACTCCAAACCTCCCTCACATCTTTGTTCCCTGGTGTCTGGGTACCCGGACTTCCGCACAGAGACCCTCTAGAGATACCACGCCCCTGTTCTCACAGGGGCCTGGCCCTCAGCACAGACCTGGGAGGGGTTCCTGGCCATGGCCGAGTGTAAACTAACAGGTTTTTCTTGTGAAAAAAAACCAAACAACAACCTTGCACTCTCTTTTTGCCAAAGCTGGTAACTGCTAAGAACACGCTGTAAGCCAAGATCTCTGACCCCATGAAATCCATTTGCCAATCAGTCGAGGCCACTCGCCCCTCCCCAAATAGGGAGCTGCCGAGAGTTTTCAAAGTATTTTTCTGAGCCATGACCTCATCTTGGCTTCCCAGAAGCCCCGAGATGCAATGCTTCCTGTGTGTGTGTGTGTGTGTGTGTGTTCAGCATGTGGGAAAGAGCAGTCTCTAGAGCCTGGCCAAGGTCCAGGTGGTCTTGGGAGGAGGTGTCAGGGCAGCATCTATTCCAGAAAACGAGCATGTGGGATGGCAGGGGATGGAATGCTTCGTCTCTCGCCCCCAACCCATTCCTGACGTGTCCCCAAGCATTGCCCCCGATCAGATTCAGCTGCACCTGGAACACACGTCCACACAAAGGCCTGCACACAACGTTCGCAGCAGCAGGATTCACAACAGCCGAAAGGTAGACACAGCTCCAGTGGATGAATAAACACAACGTGGTCCGTTCCCACAGTAAAATATTACCTCGCCATGAAAAGGAGCGAAGTGCTGATACTCCCTACCACGTGGATGAACACGGAAAACAGGATGCTCGGTGAGAGAGCAGACACAAAAGGCCACGCACTGTGATTCAGACACAAAAGGCCACACAGTGAGATTCCATTTATGTGAAATGTCCAGAACAGGCACATCCAGGAAGTGGATTTGTGGTTGTCAGGGGCTGGGGGATGGGAATGGGGGGGGTTGTCAGGGGCTGACGGGGATGGGGTTTCTTTCTGTGGTGATGGAATGTTCTGATAGAAGTCAGAGGTAATGGGTGCACAACATAATGAGTGTACTGAAAGCCACTGAATCGTATGATATGCAAATTTCATCTCAATTTAAAAATAGCCCGGCTGGCGTGGCTCAGTGATTGAGCTTCGTACCTATGAACCAGGAGGACAAGGTTCGATTCTGGTCAGGGCACATGCCCAGCTTGCAGGCTGGATCCCCAGTGGGGGGCGTGCAGGAGGCAGCTAACCAATGATTCTCTTTCATCGTGGATGTTTCTATCTTTCTCTCCCTCTCCCTTCCTCTCTGAAATCAATAAAAAATATAAATATATAAAATGATGAAAGAAAAGCTGCATGTTCACACCCCCCAGTGCTCAGCACACCCCGGTGTGAGACTTCCTGTGGGGCCCCTTGAGCTATTCAGGTCACCAACCAGGGACTTGGGGCCTGAGTGGCTTCATGCCAACAGTAGTTGGAAGGACAGGAGGCCATTCCTCCAGGAGGTGGGTGATGCAAGGACCAAGGCAGGGAAGACACAGCATGAGCCTGGGCCAGCCTGAGTGGCTACAAGGGAGGAAGTGCTCCAATGGGGACACATAGGGGGACACAGGAAATCCCGAGCAGACACTCCTGACCGTAGCCCACATTGGTATAAACGAATGTATGAAGAGCTAAGGGGAGGGGGCCGCTGTCCCTACAGAATGCTAGCTATCACTGTAGCCGACAATTCCGACAGATGACAAGGTCATTCCCACCCCCACCACAAGGGGCCAGGACACCTGCACAGCCTAGTGTGTCTCTCACAGGATGAGGGACAAGTAGCAGCCTGACAGTGGGCAGGGGAGGGATCTGGTGGAGCCCACCCCAACAGGCGTCAAGGTTAATCCCACTGGCAATGAGATACATCAATACCAGGATCTCAGAAACACAAGCATGAGGAGGACACAGGGTCTCATCTGGGGGACTCCTGCCATAAACACAGAGCCCCAGGCTCAGCAAGAGGCCCCAGGCAAACTCTTCAGAGGCCTGTGTCCACCTGGCACTCGGGTCAGTCACCAGCACTGAATCAAGCTCACTTCTGCCCTGTGGCACATGGGCCAAGGTTGTACGGCATGATGACATGCACAGAAGCAAGGTGAATGAGGGTGGCCAGAAATTCTCAGTGCTGTTTTGCCAACTTTTCTGTAAATAAATTTTAAAATTTGTTTTGTTGTGAAAACATTCAAACATTAAACAAACAAAAAAAGGCGTCAGAGCTTAGATTTTCAGAGACCTGGGTCTCAGGCCCTGGGCAGGGAAGGGAATGCAAGGGTGATGGGGGACCACACCCAGCACAGCTACCCCCGGGAGGCATGTGAACTGCAGAATCCCCTCGGCTGGAGGACCCCTGGTACCTGTGAAGTGGCGGCCCACAAAGGCATGGCCGACCTGCCTCCAATGTTCCCGAGCCTGGATTGGCCCGTTTGGAATCAAGGGAGGGACCCAATAGCCCTGGGATTCCATGCCAGGAGACAAGAGAAGAGCAAAGCCCTCAGACAGCAAAGCCAGGCCGAGGCCAACCACAGGCTGGAGAACCGCAGGTCTGGATGCATTCCCTGTGGAGGTGTGGGCAGAATGCTGACCCTGGGGAATTGTTCTGCGCCCTAAAGCAAAAGTGGAAGAAGCTTTCTCCTTGTAGATAACAGGAGTCACAGAGTTCATCTTGCTCTTTTTGCTTTGGCTGCCAGGAAACTTGGGAATCAAGTTTAGTTACTAGGAAGTATATTAAGGCCTATTGGTTTATATTCACTCTTCACCCCCAAGCTCCTTCTAGATTTTCCATTCCAATTCCTTCTGACTTACACAACAGTGGGGAACATTTTTAGAGTGGGCCATGGGCCTCAAGAGGGCTTTGCATGTATTGGTTTCCTTTCACTGCTGTAATAAATTACCACAAACTTCCTAGCTTAACACAACACAAGTTTATTACCTTATGGTTCTTGAGGTCAAGAGTTGGACATGGGTCTCACGGATCTAAACACAGGTGTGGGCAGGGCTGGTCCTTCTGGAGGCTCCGGAGAGAATACTTTCTGACCTTTTCTAGCTTCTAGAGGCACTGCACCCCTGGGCCCTTTCTCCATCTTCACACCCAGCAGCACAGCCTCTTCCATCTCTCTGACTCTGACCCCCTTGCCTTCCTCTTATGAGGGCCCAACTAGTGTAAGGACTCTGGGCCCCATGGGGAATCCAGGGCTGTCTCCATCTCAGGGTCCTAGACTTAATCCCACCTGCAAAGTAACATCCACAGGTGCAGGGACCAGGATGGGGATACCTTCGGGCTAGCGTTCTCACACACTCGCTCTGTGAAATGCATTCTTCCTTTCTTTTGGGCTCCCCCTGCCCCCTTGTCAGGGACTCTGAAACAAACTGTATAAGCAGGGTTTTAGAGGCCTGCCCTGCCACTGTTGCTCAGTTGGTTGGGGGTCATCCCATGCTCCGCAAGGCTGCCAGTTCAATTCCCTGTCAGGGCGCATTGTCCGGTTGTGGGCTCAATCCTTAGTATGGGGCATACAGGAGGCAGCAGATCGATGTTTTGCTTTCATATCAATGTTTCTCTTTCTCTCTAAAAAAATCAATTCAATTTCAAAATCTTTAAAAAGAGAGACCTGGATGTCAGAGGTCAGAAGGGTCTGAGGAGCACTTGGCTTGGCCATGGGGCAGACACAGAGAAGCTTTCCAGCACTAAGCTTCCTCCAGGGGCCCAGACAGAGGCCCACGTGCCTCAGAAGGGAGGGTCCTGGGCTACTTGGGTAATCCAGGCTCAATCCTATGTCAGGATCCTTGACTTCATCTCATCTGCAAAGTCCCTCTGCCATATGAGGCGGCATGTCCACAGTCCCAGGACCAGGATGGGGACATCTTTGGAGCTGTCTCCAAGCCAGCCACCACGCTGATGTCACAGTCTGAATCAGGAGCACAGGGTGCTTGTGGCGGGCCCAGTGGGAAGGGAAAGGCTACAAAGGGTCTCGAATACTAGGCTCCGTCTGGACTTCTTCCTGGTTTGGATCACAGGCCTGTGGGAAGGGTCTGCTTTACTTATTTACCTATTTATTTAAATCCTCACCCAAGGATCTGGTGTTTTTTATTAAAAAATATATATTATTATATGTAAACATATATATATATATATACATACACACACACACACAGTATTTTTAAATTGATTTCAGAGAGGACGGGAGAGGGAGAGAGACAGAAACACCAATGATGAGAGAGAAACATCAATGGGCTGCCTTGTGCACGCCCCCTGCCGGGGATTGAACCTGCAACTCCAGCATGTGCCTTGACCGGAATCCAACCTGCGACCCTTCAGTCTGCAGGGCAACACTCTATCCACTGATCCAAATCAGCTAGGACTTAAAATGTTTTTTTATTTATTTCAGAGAGGAAGGGAGAGGGAGAGAGAGCTAGAAACATCAATGATGAGAGTGAATCATTGCTGACTGCCTCCTGCATGCCCCCCACTGGGGATCGAACCCGATACCTTCCTGGTTCATAGGTCAATGCTCAACCACTATGCCACCACGCTGGCTGGGTGATACGGTCGGTGGTTTTTTTTGTTTGTTTGTTTTGGTGTATGTTTGTTTTTAATTGATTTTAGAGACAGGAAGGGAGAGAGACAGAAACGTTGATGTGAGAGAGAAACATTGACCGGTTACCTCCCATGATCAGTTGCCTCCTGTACGCACTCCAATCGGGGATAGAATCTGCAACGTGGGTATGCGCCCTGACCAGGAATCGAACATGCAATCTTTTGTTGCACTGGACGATGCTCCAACCAACTGAGCCATTGGGCCAGGGCAGTTCTGCTGCTTTAAAAAGGAGAACTGGCAAAACAACGAGGTATCATCTCACACCTGTCAGAATGGCTATCATCAACAAATCAACAAACGACAAGTGCTGGAGAGGATGCGGAGAAAAAGGAACACTCCTACACTGCTGGTGGGAATGCAGACTGGTGCAGCCACTGTGGAAGACAGTATGGAGTTTCCTCAAAAAATTAAAAATGGAACTCCCATTTGACCTTGTGATCCCACTTCTGGGAATATATCCCAAGAAACCAGAAACACCAATCAGAAAGGATATATGCACCCCTAGGTTCATAGCAGCACAATTTACCATAGCTAAGATTTGGAAACAGCCTAAGTGCCCATCAGCAGATGAATGGATTAGAAAACTGTGGTACATCTACACAATGGAATACTATGCTGCTGTAAAAAGGAAGGAGTTCTTACCATTTGTAGCAGCATGGATGGAGCTGGAGAGCATTATGCTAAGTGAAATAAGCCAGTCAATGAAAGAAAAATAGCACATGATCTCACTTATTTATGGATAATAAAGACCATTATAAACAGATACAGAGGCAGAACAGCATTGAACAGACTGTCAAACTACATCTGGAAGGCTGGGAAGGGTTGGGGGGGAGTTAAGAGATCAACTGAAGGACTTGTATGCATGCATATAAGCAAAATCAATGGACACAAGACACTGGGGGCTAAGGAAGGAGGGGGGAAGGTCAAGGGAAAAAAATGGAGACTTAGTTAACACTCTTTGTAATACTTTAAGCAATAATTAAAAAAAAAGAGAATAGATCCAGAGGCTAATAAAGGTAAATAAAATAAAATAAAATAAAATAAAATAAAATAAAATAAGAGAACCGGGTCCAAGTGCCCTAACAAGGAGACTGGAGGGGGGGACAGGGCGCTATGTGTTCAGCAGGCGCTCAATAAACATCTGTGGGATGGATATATGAACTCTGAGTGCTAGGAAAGGCGGCTGTGGTGTCCCAAGGGGTTCTAGGCTGAGAAACTGCACCATTTCTTGGCAGAGCAGGGGAGGTGGTGGGAGCTGAATGCATTAGAGAGAGAGATGGGGGAGGAAGGCCAGATGGGTGGCCACAAGGGTTGGGAGGCTTCCAAGGGCTACGGACTCTGCACACCCCATGCCTCAGTTTCCTCATTCACGTCAAGTGATGCCCCAACTGGGGAAACAGCATCAGGAAGTAACAAGTCTGGACATGGAGTCACGTCCGAGACGAGTGGAGAGGAACTTAATAAAGCTCCGAGAAGGTCACCAGCCCTGCCAGACAAGCCAGCACCCAGAGACGCAGAAAATGGGGGAGGGTCTTGAGCTGACAGCCAGAGCACCCTGAGCGGTTGACAATGGCACCTCCCGAGGCTGTGCAATGGTACCTGCTAAACCAGAGGCCCAGGGTGTCCTCATGCTCTAGAGCTGAAAAAGAAACTTCGAACCCACCTGGAAAGATTGGTGGGCTATGTCCATAGGGCCTCTCATCTGTCATCATTGCCTTTATCCTGGATATTTGGGGGCCCAAATGTCTTCTGCAGGCACCCGAGGGGCAGGTAAGCCATGTGCTCCCATCTCCATGAGGCCCAGCCTCGTGTGTTCCTGGGTGGCCACAAGGGTCACCAAGGGGCAGCTTAAAGAACAGACACTTGCTCCTACAGCTGTGGAGGACGAACATCCCAGGAGGGTCCCTCTCGCCTCCCCTAATCAGTGTCCTTGGCTGTGGCCACATGGTCCAGTCTCTGTCTCTGCGGTCACATGCTTTTGTCCTCTGTGTCTTCTCTTCTGTCTCTCTAGACTCGCCGGGTTTAGGGCCGGCTGAGACAACCAGCATCCTCTCAACTCCACTTTCAGCTAATTACTCCTGCCAAGACCCCAGTTCCGAAGAAGGACCCATTTTGAGGACCCAGGTGGATGTGGATTTGAGGGGGGACACTGGTTATCACAGTACAGACCCCCCGTCCAGCTCTCTGCCGGGTCCTGCTGAAGCCCTGAGTGTGGAGAGTGGCTGGCTCCAGTGGGTGCGAGCCGGATGAATACCTGTCTGGATCCAAGCAAGTCCAGTGGGTTTGAACTGACTGGTTTAGGCTGTATCCCTCCACAGCCTGTCCTCTTGCAGGCCTCACATCCCTCACTTCACAGGGGGAGACCGAGGCTGGGAGCTGAGCGGCTGCTGCCCCCTCACTCCCTGATTGGCCTCAGCACCCTCACACCTGGGTGGTTTCCAAACATTATGCTGAGGCCCCTCCACCGCCCCTGCCACGAAGAACAGGCGCAGCGAGTATTTGCAGTTCCCAGGAAAACGCAGTGCCAAGGCGCCGGCAGGCCCACAGGATCACGTTCGAGCAAAGGCGCCAGCATTAGACCGAGGGCGGGCTTCTTCCCAAGAATCACCTCCATGGAGCTGTTTCCCAGAGCTGCCATGAGAGATGGGCGCGACGCAAGAACCCTGCGGGTGAGGCCAGGAAGGCAGGGCCTCCTGATTCCTTGGGAGCTGAGCGGCCCCATGGCCCCCGAGAGGATAAAGCAAACGGTATCTTCCTTTGACTGGTGCGTGTCGTGTGTTCAAATGGCCGACAGGGTTGAGGACACAGACACTCACTGTGGTGTTTGCACCTGATGGGCACCGCTCGTGCCTGGGGGCACGGGGACAGAGGGTCCTCCCCTAGGCACTAAGGTGAACACAGGGCCTGCACAGGAGACGGAAGAAGGCACCGAGGTTTGGGGAAAGCAAATCAGGAGCAGCTCTAAAAGGCTGCCCCACCACCCACACACGGGATGTGAGCAAAGGAGCGCCGGGGACAGCCCCCATCCTTCGTTACATGACCTCTGACCCGGCTCTCCACTGTGGTGAAACTGCCTCTGACAGATCAGAACAGTGGGGCTGTAGTTTAGGCTGGCAAGGCCAAGGGGCATTGCTATTCCCCAAAATAAGCCACACTTCCACATGACATGCGGCTCAGCAGAGGCTGTTGGCGCTGACCTGAGATGCAGCAGGCATCCGTGGGTGGCACTGGGGCACTGGGGGCATGAGGGGCTGCTCGAACTTGAGTCTCCTACCTGAGGAAAGTCACTCTTTGGCAGGAAGCTGGGGGTGGCGGCCGTGGGGCTGTAGCTGGTGTCTGCGCAGGATTGGCCCACAATGTTCATATAAGGGCTGGAGAGAGACAAGAAAGAAGGTGAGCTGTCGGGTGTGACAGGGGCAGTGTCCTCCCCACTTTGAGTGCAGAACAGGAGTAGGGCCACCCGCCAACAGGAAGAACTCTTGGTCTCTCGGAAACTCAGCTCAGAGGAGGGGCCCAAGCACCCATGTTCCAAAAAGAGGGTCAAGCTACATGTGCTTCGAGGCTTTGGCATACACCATTCCTTGGCCTGGTTCTAGGCATGCTCCCCTGCAAACTCCTATTTGCCCTACAAAACCCAGCTCCTATTGCCCTCTGGAAAAAGATGTATGCCTGGTTTTTTTGCACCCAGCATTTCTCACCCTCCCTCACCAGCTGTCACCTCCCACAGTGGAGCCCTCCCTGGCTCATCCCCACTACCTCTGCTCTTTTCCCTGGTGGGTTCTAAGAAAAATCATAGCTGGTTGATCTCAACTGCTTCTAAGCAGCCTGGACCAAGTCCACGGCCCACTTGGCAGGAGGTTGAAGCCCTCCAGCTGTGAGTGTGAATTTGTTTAGTTCATGTCTACAGAACAGGAAGGCAGCGTGAAGCCCTGAGGGAGCTGTGGCTGTGCAAGGCAGGGGGGCTGGCTGAGACCTGGGCGGGGCACTTACTGGCTTTCACTGGAGAAGACTGGATATTGGGTGTTCCACCACGAGTAGTGTAGCATGGCGCTCTGCAAAAGAGCAAGTGCATCATAAGGGGACCAGAGGGGACGGGAGGAGAGGGAACCTGCCTCACTACTGGGTAGGGTTCCAGTAGTCGAGAGTCAGGGGCTCCAAGATCAGGGTATGAGCTCACCATTGGCCCTAGCTGCGTCACCTGGGACTCACTTAACCACTGTGTGCCTCAGTTTCCCTACGAACATGGGAGAACCCATGAGACGGTTGCAGCAAAGATGAAGGTACTGATCGATACACGTTCAGGACCAGGTGGGGATGGGTGGGTGTGGTCTCAGAATCCCAGAGGCTTGGGGAGCCAAGACTGCCAACCGCCCAAGGTTCTGACACTCAGGCCTGGGGCCTAGGAAACTGTATTTAACAACCTGTGTGCTGGTGATCCAAGACCCTGCTTGGAGGCTCCCCAGCCTCATTCTACAAAGTGAAGGATAAGACCAGATGCAAAGCGAGATAGTGCAAGTCCCTGCAGGGCCAGGCCCCCTGGGGAAGATGTGTAGCCTACCCAGGGAGATAGGACTTCTCAGAGGGGTGGGGGCCAAGGCCAGGGCAAGGAGCTTCCTCCAGCACCATGAACTGGCCCCTGCCATAACAAGAACCTCATGGTCAAACCCCTCCTAGTCAAGTTGGGGGATCACACTTCTCAGAGCTCCCATGGGCCAAGGGAGCTACCAGCATCAGCCAACTCTGTCTGGTCTATGAGCATATGGGTAGGGGTTCCAAGGAACCTGCTTTGGGAAACACAAGTGGGTGGCAGGAAGAGTGAGCCTGAGGTCAGTGGGTATACAAGAGGCCTTGTACTGGGATTTGACAGGACTAGCTTGAAAGTGTGGGACCGTGAACACGACAGCCCCTCTGTACAAGGAAGTGGCATGTCCTACGCTGACACACAGGTCAATTGGCAGGAGTCCCCTCCCCTAAAACAAGCCACAGACTCACGAGCAATGAAGCCCACATAGGACCCCATCAGGAAGGCTGTCCCCTAGGGAGAGGCCTACTGGCTGCAGTCAGGGTCTCCAGTGGTACCAGCTGGCCCAGCTAGATGGCAAGTCCAAGGCAGGAGCCCAGCAGATGGCAGCCTCCCACCACCTGGCCCACACAGGTCCTGGTCCTTGGTAAAGTGGCTGAATTCAACTCCCTAGGCCACTGCCCTCCCTCTCTGAGACCCTGACAAAAATCTGGCCCAGAACAAGCTCAGATGTCTGAAACCACCACAGCGCTATTCTCCTGTGCCCCCTCCATGCCAAGGGGGAGCCAGCCATGAATTCCCATCACTATGCCCCACCCTGACCCCTAAGGGGCCTTCCAGTGTCCAGATGTCCAGTGCCAGAGAATCAACACAAGGAAAAGGGGAGAAAGACATGTCGAGAAATTATTGACTGGCAGAGGCCCAGGGTGACCTGCCCGTTCTGTTTTTGCACAGGCTGCAAAATAAAATAAAATAAAATAAAATAAAAAATTTGGCCCAGCCAGTGTGGCTCAGTGATTAAGCATCAACCTAGGAACCAGGAGGTCACTGGTTTCATTCCCGGTCAGGACACATGCCCAGGTTGTGGGCTCCATCCCCAGTAGGGGGCGGGGCGTTCAGGAGGCAGCCAATCCATGATTCTCTCTCATCATTGATGTTTCTATCTCTCTCTCCCTCTCCCTTCCTCTCTCTGAAATCAATAAAAAGTAGTTAATTAAATAAAAAATCTGGGGAAAAAGAAGCACAAGGCCTCTCCCCAGCATGAATACCAGCAGTACAAACACTCTTACAATGAATCCGCAGTGGAAGCCTCCATAAGGAAGCCATGCTGTGGCCTGGAGAAGATGGGGTTCCCCAGGAACCCCACTTCTCCCTAAGGCCCTGGTCCAGGGTCACTTAACCCCTGTGGCCCTATTTGAAAAGAGAAATACAACTCCAGAGGGACATGAACTTCCCAAGGTCACCAGCACTTCTGGAGCATTCTACTCCAGACCAAGCTCGGCCTCCTTAAATGAACCAGCATAGACAGGTGTGTGGGCAGCGCCTCAGCCAGGCCAGTCCAGGGAGTGGGTGCCTAGACTATGGGCTCACAAGGGGCACAGCTGGCCTGGGAGCTGTGGGTGTCTGGGGTGGGGAGGACTAAGGGGATTGTTCATTCCCAACCTGCTCTGCCTACACCTAGATCAGGTCTGGGGAGCCTGGTGGAGTTCCTGGGCCAGGGGACCCCTAGGTTCTCTAGGTACTCAAGGCCTCAGTAGGGGAGGCAGGATGGTGGAGGTCACTCCTGGTTTTTTCTACCCAGCAACCCCAACCTCCTCCCCAGTACTTCACTCTAGTAAGGCTGCCAATGAAGAACAACCCAGTTTGGCCCAGGTCGGGTGGCTCAGTGGACTGGAATGTTGTCCCATACACCAAAAGGTTGGGGGTTTGATCCCTGATCAGGGCACATGTCTAGGTTGCAGGTTCAATCCCCCCAGTCAGGACGCATATGGGAGGCAACCAATCGATGTTTCTGTTTCACAAGGATGTTTCTCTCTCTAAAAAAATCAATTAAAGAACATACAAAACTGCCCTGGCTGGTTGCTCAGTGGTTGGAGTGCCAGCCCTCGGACTTAAAGGGTCTCTGGTTCAACTCCCGGTCAGGGGTACGTACCTTGGCTGCAGGTTCCCCAGCCCAGGTAAGGGCCCATGCAGGAAACAACCAATTGATGTGTCTCTCTCATAATTTCTCTCTCTCCTCTCTCTCCTCTCTCTCTCTCCTCTCTCTCTCTCTCTCTCTCTCTCT
>PVJC01042675.1:0-14839 GCA_004026665.1 Murina feae
CCCGCTCCCCGATGCCCCTCCAAGGGCCTGGACAGCTGCCAAGCAGGCCACCGACCCCCTGCCACCTCTTACCCGCTCCCCGATGCCCCGCAAAGAGCCTGGGAAGCCCACCAAGCAGGCTGCCGACCCTCCTGCCTCTTACCCGCTTCCCGGTGCCCTCCAACCCTGCCGCCTCTTTCCCATCATGGGTCCTGGGTCCTGCGCTGTCCCGCCCTGCAGCCGCTCTGTGCACTCGGGAGGTCCCTCAGCCCGGCCTGTGACCTCTCGCAGTCTGGGAGCCCTCGGGGGATGACCACCTGCTGGCGTGCCTGACCAGCCTGGGTGAGGGGCTTTAAGGTTGCCCACAGCTCCCATTGCCCAACGTCCCAGCAAGGCCGGCTGGACGCAGGTTTCTGGAGTTTGTTTATCTTCTATAATTGATACACTGTTCCTTTAAGCCGGCTAACAAACCCTCCTCTCTGCCTCACCTCACAGCGTCTATAATGACACAATGTTACTTAGTGGTGAGGCCCGGCTGCTCTTTCTTTCAGCTCCCGAGGATTCTATGATTGTTATATTGTTTCAAAGCTGTGTTTCGCTAGAGCCAGTTTAATCGGAGCTGAGCTGAGCGGGCGCAGCTTCACTTTCACTCCTGCCGCAATGGAAACAGCCGTTTACTCAGGTCCGTGAGTGGCGGCCGCCATGTTGGCTGGGCTAATTTGCATACAGCCGCTCTGATTGGCTGGTGGGCGTGACTTACCTGTCTCGGAGAAACGGTTAATTTTACTATTTCGCTTTTATTAGTTTAGATATTCAAAGAGTCCCCCCCATCTGAGATGCTGGCAAGAGTTCAACATGAACTAAAAGGTCCACACAGATACTCTGGCTCTGCCTCCCATTTTAGACACCACAGGTAGTAAGAAGGAGTTGGAAAAGGCATATGCAAGCCTATCTGTCTACTACCCTTTAGAGGGCTGTAACACAAATTAAAACCCACCTCTACTTTACATATAAAGACTGATCTCTGGGTGAGCCTTTGGGGCTCTCCTAAGATGCTTTTTATTTAATACTCTCCAAACTGGGAGGCACTATCACACCACCTTGTCTTATAGCTGTGAAATCTGTGACTCAGAAAGGGGAAGTCGCTTGCCAGAGGTCACACAGCACCTGGATGAGACAAGAACACTCTTTTTTCTTACCTTCTGCAGGGTCCTCAAGGCCCCTAAGGGAAGCACTGGCTTTCCCCCATGAACATAATCAGAGCAGGTACAAGGAGCTTTGGGCAAGGGGTATGGAGTGGGCTGAAGGAAGTTGAGAGGCGGGCTTTGATGAAGCACCGAGTGGGTGCTGGCAGGGAACCAGGGTTAGGGACACAACTCAGAAGGGCCATGACCTGGGTAAGGAAATAAATCTGCCTGGGAGAGCAGAGCACAAAGCCATCCCCTAGTAGGTGAGCACACTCAGCCTTTCCCCATCCATCACTCAGGTGTGCAGTTGGCAGACCCAGGACAGCCACACAAAGAATGGATAGGTCAGCATTAGGGTGGATCTCCTGGGCCCGGTGAATCCCCACTTTGCTCTCAGCCTACAGTTCTCTGATCTATAACATCGGGAGTTTGGACCACCGTCATAGCTCCCATTTCTGCTTAGCTTTAATTGTATTCTACCCTCCTAGCTGCTCGGTGCAGGACTCGGAGGCACCTTCCTACTATCTGCTATATTTACTGGACCTGCCCCTGGAAAGAACAGTGGGCGACCTTAAGGACTGGCACAGTTCCCTCAGAACCCAGCCACTGTTTCATCCCGGGCCACCATCAGTGTCATTATTCACTCAACAAATGTCTACTCAGGTCTACTGTGTGCACAGCCTCATGCTGTACAATGGGGAGCCTGCCAGCATTCACTTGCTTGGTTATGACTTCCTTCTACAGAGCACCCCAAAGGGTACCTTTCCAGGTATGCAGGTTGTACTGAAAAGACGGGAAGGCTGAGCCAATGGAGGGCCCAGGGCAGGAAACACGTGCTCCGGGAAAGGAAAAGGGTGGGAGGCAGGTGACGTTCCATCTAGAACATGTACCAAGGCAAATCCACAGTGACAGGAGGTGGATTAGTGGTTGCCTAGGGCTGGGGGATAGAAGTTGGGGGGTGACAGCAAAAAGGTACAGGGCTTCTTTTTGGGATGATGAATATGTTCTAAAATCAATTGCAGTGATGGGTACACACCTCTGGGAATATACTGAATATCATCAAATTGTACACTTTAAATGGGTCAATTACAGAGTATGTGAATGTTATCGCAATAAAACGGTTAAACGAAGCACTCTCCCCAAGGCCCATGTCAGGTGATGGGAAAGCAGAGATAAGAAACTGCTCTTATTTTCGTAGGTTCATAGTCCAAAAGAACTGTAAGTTAAGGAATCCGTCTCTTGCACCTGAGAAGGCCATATCTGGGGAGGGGCTGAGAGGGTCACTTTGAAAGTTTTCAAGTGACCTTGCCCCCCCCCAACCCCGCCAGATTTGGGAAACTTAATTCAAAGAGACCCAGAACAAAGTTTCAAAAGGCAGGAACCACCCAGTCAATTGGTTTGTAGGAAGGGAGGTGGAATGAACCGAGAGGCCAGAGGGGAGCAACAGGCAGCAGGCTCTGGCCTGCCAGGAGAGGTGGAGCAAGAAGCACCTAAGGGTTGACTTGGTACCCACAGCTGAATGACAAGAACCACGAGGCATCCGCTGGGCGACAGCAAGGGAGCAGATGGAGCAGATGGGAGGAGATGAAGGATGTAAGCCCCCCTGCCACCCCTTCCCACACACAGGAGGATGGCCTGGGACAGGAGGACTCTACGCGCACAGGCACACGGCAGGAATGACTGCACGTGTGGGGAAATAGGGGAGACAACTCAGCAGTGCAGAGCAGCCTCTAGTGAGAACACCAGACTCTGCAACCCAGTCCACAGCCAGAAGAGCCAGACACCAGGACACCCCTCTCAGAGCACCTGTCATCCCGACCCAGCCACCTAGCTCAGCAAGTGCTTCTCCTATAATAGTTCTCAGACTACCTAATGCCAACAGCGGAGGCCGCCGGCCGATGGGCCTCGGCGTACTCGGCAGAGCCTGTCCCCACAGAATGGAGGTTCATAGCAGTTCTGAGAGGCAGCAGTCCTCCCTCTCAATCCTCACCTTCTTTCCTGAGCGAGGCCTCGGCAGAGGGAAGGCATTCCCTTCCTGAAAATCTGTAACAACTTGAAATGCAGACCCCTAAGGAAGCTAGCCCAGGGAACGTGCTCTATCACTCATGCAGCTAGTGCTGCTTTCTGGCTGGGTGGCTGGTTTTTTGGTTGTTTGTATTTTTTGGAGGGTGGGGGGCGCACGGGTGAAGCAGTTATCTGTTGTGGATAATGGGGATCGAAGCTGAGCTGTATGGAACCAAAGATGGACTGAGTTCTGTGTCAAGCAGGTGACCCCTGGAGAAAGCACACTGGCCTAACCCCCATGGAAAAGCCACCACATAAAAGCATCCCCCTGGCCTGCTTCCCTTCCAGTTCAACAGCTTCCCTCACCGGCCCAATAAAGCAGAGGCTGCACCTCTTTCCAGCTCCTCTCTGGAAAGAGTCGGGGTGGACTCAACCCAAAGCCTTTCCAAGACGATTCCCTGAAATTTCTCCTTCCTGGAATATGGGATAGACATAAATTTTCTCTTCCTGCTAAGTATAAACAAAACCTTGGGCACTGGATAGAAGACAAAACAGAGAAGACTCTGAGAGTGAAGAGAAGGCAGGCAGGATGAACACTTGAGGACCGAGAAATGACAAGAGGTAGGTGCGTGCCCTGGTTTTCCTCTTGCCTCCTGTCCCAGCCCGGGGACTGGAGGAGCAGGCGACCTCCAGCCAAAGAGCCAGAAAACTGGCAAGACAGAAAACTCTCAGACAATAACCACCTTCTCCAGTCAGACACCACAGAAGAGATGTAGCCCACTCCTGCCACGCCAGCAAAGGCTACAGTCTCACCCCGCCCGCTAGAGGCACCCCAGCAGCCTGGCCAGGGAGGTGTCAGGCGCCAGGCAGGGAGACAGGACAGCAGGTAAGAGGCCTCCTCATTCTCCCTGTTGGGGCGATGTCAGAGGGGGACCCCTGCACCCCACACAGGCACTTCCCATCTGAGGTGTCAATCATGGCCAAATGGGGGGCGGGCACTTGCAGTTCCACCTAAAAATAAAAGGCAGGGACTCCCTTTTCCCCACTGAAGCAGTGCCAGGAAAGTCCAACGGAAAGGGAAGGGTCAAACACAATCCAGAGTCACCTAAAATAACACGGTCAGCCCTGGCTGGTTTGGGTCACTGACAGAGCATTGGCCTGCAAACCAGAGTCCTGGGTTCAATTCTGGTCAAGGGGACATGAGGAGGCAACCAATAGATGTGTTGCTCTCACATCAATGTTTCTCTCTGTCTTTCCCGCTCTCTTCCACTCTTCCTAAAAATCAATGGAAAAATATCCTCAGGTAAGGATAAACCAAAACAAAAAGAAGAAAGTCACTGTCATACTAAAAATCATGAAAGTTGTAAATAGAATAAACAAAAACGTTCAACAGAGATTAACACCAATGTAGACGTATCAGAGCTATCTGATGACAATTTTAAAGCAGCCATGCTAAAATGATTCAGTAAGAAATTATGAGCTTGTTTAGAATAAACTAAACCACATAAAGTCTCAGCAAAGAAACAGGAGATAGAAGAATCAAAAGGAAATTTTTATTTATTTTTAAATTTAAGTTTTTCCATTACCTTTGATCCCCTCTATGCCCTCTACCAGCTCCTCCCACCCTCTCCACCTCCATATTACCACACTGTTGTCCATGTCCATTTCTCTTTTTTTCCCCCCAAAAGGAGATTTTTAAACTGAAAAATACAATAACTGAAATAAGAAGATCAACAGATAGGCTCAACTGCAAAATAATGGGAACCAAGGGATGAATCAGTGAACCGTGAGACAAAATAATAGCAACTATCCAATCAGACAACAAAGAGAAAACAGACTAAAAAATAAAAGAAAAAAATCTTAGAGACCTGTGGGTCTGTAACAGAAGGTCTAACATTTCTGCATTCGAATACATGCGTGTTTTTATATACCTACTATTATATAGATGTCACAACTGTGTTTTTATTAAAAAAAAAAAACCCAACATGTTTCTTTTGAAAAACAGTGCTGTCTGTTGGTCTGTAAAAGCAACAACACTATACTAAATATTTTACGATTCCATTTCAATGTTTCTGTTTACGATCTATGCAATTTAGTGACATCAAAGGAAGAATTGGTTGAAAAAGTATTTCCCAATATTCAACTCAATTATAAGAATCACGATTGCCTGAGTGAACGAGCTATTCTTGCGGCCAAGAACAAAGATGTCTACAAACTTAACAATATTATTCAGTCTAATATTCAAAGTGAGGCAGTCACATACAAGTCCATCAACACTGTTGTGGAAGCAGATGAAGCAGTTAATTATCCAACAGAATTTTTGAATTCACTTGATCTTCCAGGGATGCCACCGCACGTACTTCAATTGAAAACCAGCATGCCAATTATGTTGTGAAATATCAACCAGCCAAAGCTTTGCAACGGCACACGGCTTGCAGTAAAAAAATTAATGAGCGAAGTCGAAGAAGCAAAAAAATTAATGAGCAAAGTCATAGAAGCAACAATTTGACAGGATCTTTCAAAGGTGAAGATGTCCTCATTCCTTGCATTCCTATGATTCCAACAATATGCCATTTCAATTGAAGAGATTGCAATTCCCAATTCAATTGGCATTTGCAATCACCATCAACAAAGCTCAGGGCCAATCTTTAGAATTGTGCGGTTTAGATCTAGACACGGATTGCTTCTCACATGGACAATTATATGTTGCATGTTCTAGAGTCGGCAAACCAGACAATCTCAATATCTGCACAGACAATAGAACAACAAAAAATATTGTATACCCACAAGCACTGTGCAATTAAACATATTAGGAACATGCACTTTCTCTTTTCTTTCTTTTCCATTTAACCAGACTGAGCCACAGCAACGCGTGGCTGGGAACAGCTAGTGTTATATATAAATGGTCTAAGTACACCAGTTAAAAGATAGACTAAGCAGATTTTAAACAAAGACCAAACTATAAGGAACTCACAGATAGGTTGAAAAGAAAAGAAAAAATATATCACACAAATAATGATCAAAGGAGAGCAGAGTTGCTATATAGCATCAGATAAAATGGATTTCAAAATAAAGAAAATGACCAGGGATAGAAAGGAACATCATATAATGATAAAAGGATCAATTCACCAAGAAGACAAAGCAATCCTAATGAATATGCCCCAAGAAACAAAGCTGCAAGATAATGAAGCGAAAAACAGAACTAAACAGAAATAAAGAAATCCACAATATGTACTCACACAGGGACAGGTGCATGCACCATGTGGTGTGCCCTGCAGAAAGGTGGAAGGTATTCTCTGTTTACGAGAAAGAAGCATAGAACTGTAACACAGTGTTGAGCCTGGCCAGTGTGGCTTAGTGGTTGAGCCTTGGACCATGAACCAATAGGTCACAGTTCAATTCCTGACCAGAACACATGCTCTGGTTACAGGCTTCATCCCCAGCAGAGACATGCAGAACACAGATAAATCTCATCACTGATGTTTCTGTCTCTCTATCCCTCTCCCTTCCTCTGTAAAATCAACAAAAGTATATTTTTAAAAAAGATATTTCCTTAGAAAAGATACATACATATATATACATATACATATACATGTGAGAAAGATACACACACACATAAGAAAATGTCAACAGCATTGTGGCAAGGATCAGCTGAATGTGTGCCTCGGGAATTAACATTTTGAATGGGAACATTTTGAGTTGAGCTGCTTAGAAGGAATTTGTATGCTAACTAAGGAAACTATAAAGTATCTCAGTCTTTACCAAAGCAGAATGAAAACAAAACAAAACGAAGAAAAAAACATCCACAATTACAGTTGGAGACTTCAACAGTCTTCTCTCAACAACTGATAGAATAACAGCACAGCAAATCAACAAGGAAATAAAAATAATCAACACCACAATCAACCAACAGAATCTAGTTGGCAGTTAGTAGAACAGTCCACCAAATACCAGAATATACCTCCCCCCTTTTTAGGTCCCCACAGAACTTGTACCATAATAGATCATATTTGGGCCATAAAACAAACCTCAATAGATTCAAAAAATAGAAATCATAGAGTATGTTCTGTGACCACAATGAAACCAAACTCTGTGTCAATAAGATAAAAATAACAGGAAAATCGCAAAACATTTGGAAACTAAATAATACACTTCTAAATAATCCATAGGCCAGAGAGTAAATTGCAAAGAAAAATTTTTAAAAATTAACAACATATCAAAATTTGTGGAACACAGCTAAGAAGTCCTGCAAGGAAATGCCATAGCACTAACTAAAATGCTTAGTTTAGAAAAGAGCCAAGCTTTCCCATCAATAAGCTCCCAACTCAAGAACCCCAAAATGGAGTACAAAATATACCCAAAATAAGAAGGAAAAAAAGAGCAGAAAGCAATTAAATTAAAATAGAAAAACAGTAAAATTAATAAAACAGAGCTGAGTCTTTGAAAAAAAAAAATCAATGATACTGACAACTTCAAGCAAAACTTACAAAGAAAAAGGAAGATGACACAAAATAAACTTAGGAATGAAACTGGAGCTATCACTATAGATCCTACAGACATCAAAAGGATAACAAGGGAATATTATGAACATTTCAACAAACATGAATTTAATAACTTAGATGAAATAGGCCAATTTTTCACCAGAATACATATGTATGTCATAATTTGAATGACACTATCATTATTGAGGAAATGGAATATGTAATGTTTGTTTCACAAAATGTCAGTCTATCAACCATCCAGGTGTCCAGGGCCAGAATGCTGAGTGTAGGTGAGTCTCTCTCCTCCCTGCTACCTAACCTGGAACAATTCTAGGGGCAGTGAATATTTAATTTTTAAAATTGACTTTAGAGAGGGAGGGAGGGGAAGAGAGGGACAAAACGAAGGGGAGCAGGGGAGCAGGGGAGCAGGGGAGAGGGAGAGGGAGAGGGAGAGGGAGAGGGAGAGGGAGAGGGAGAGGGAGAGGAAGAGAGACACATCAATCAGTTGCCTCACACACACACACCCCAACTGCAGATTGAACCTGCAACCTAACTATGTGCCCCGACCAGGAATCAAACCCATGACCTTCTGTGCATGGGATGATATTTTAACCAACTAAGCCATATCAGCCAGAGCTAAATATGTAATTTTAAAACTTCCAAAAATAAATATCCAGACCCAAATGGTTTTACTGGAGAATTCTGCCAAACGTTTAAAGACAAATTAACACCAATTCCAGTCTTTTCTAAAAAATAGAAGAAAAAACACTTCCAATTCATTTTATGAAGCTATTAACCTGATTATGAAAATCACAGTACCAAAAACGAGGAAAGAAAAGAAACTATAGATCAATATTCCTCATAAATATACATACAATGCAAAAATCAACAAAAAAGAATTCAACATCTATATATACCAAAGCCCAGCGACCGTAACAACAGAAAGACCAGAATGACCGGTTGCTATGATGCATGCTGCAGTGGCCAAACGCCCCCATTGGGACCGGCTGGCTGGACCCCACCTGTGCACAAATTCGTACACCAGGCCTTTAGTATTTAAAGAACTATATACCATGACCAAGTGGGTTTTATTCCAGGAATGCAAGGCTGGTTTAATTTTTTTTTTTTAAATCAATGTAATCTACCACATCAATAGGCGACAGGAAAAAATCCTGTGACTACATCATTTAATGTAGAAAATTCACACATTCATGATTTAGAAAACAAACAAAAAACCTCAAGAAAGCAGAAATAGAAGGGAGCTTCCTCAACTAATAATGAACATCTACATAAAGCCTAGAGAGCTAACAATATACATAACAGTGAGTGGTGAAAGACTAAATGCTTCTCTAAGATCAGGAACTAGGTAATGACATCCACTCTCAGAACTCGTATTCTAGCCAGTGCAATAGGTAAGGAAAGGAAATAGAAAGCATACAGGTCAGAAAGAAGAAATATGACATTTATAGATGACACATATGTCTAAGTAAAAAAAATAACAAAGAATCTATAGAAAAAAGCAAACTAGTAAGTTCAGCAATGTTACAGAATATAAGACTGCTATAAAAAACTGACTGTAGCACAGCCAACGTAGCTCAGTGATTGTGTGTCAGCCTATGAACCAGGAGGTCACAGTTAGATTCCTGGCCACGGCACATGCCCAAGTTGGGAGCTCAATCCCCAGTGGGAGACATGTGCAGTAGGCAGCCAATCAATAATTCTCTCTCATCATTAATGTTACTATCTCTTTCTCCCTTTCTCTCTCAAATCAATAAAGACATATTTTTTAAAAAATTGACTGTAGCCCTGGCCAGTGTTTCTCAGTACTTAGAGCATCAGCTTGTGCACCAAAGGGTCACAGGTTCGATTCCCAATCCAGGGCACATACCTGGGTTGCAGGTTCGGTCTGCTGCTGCGGAAAGGGCACGTGCAGAGGCAACCAATTAATGTGTCTCTCTCTTCCCCTCCCTTCCTCCTTCCTTTCCACTTTCTCTAAAAATGGAAAACATATCCTCAGGTGAAGATTAACAAAACAAACAAGAAAAACTGACTATATTTCTATTACTAGCAACGAATATGTGGGCATCAAAATTAAAAATACAATACCATTTGCAAATGATTTTTAAAAATTAAATACGTGTAAATCTAACAAAGTATGTACAGGATTTACATGCTGAAAACTATACAATGTTGATAAAAGAAATCAAAGAAGATATAAATAAAAGGAGAAATATATTGTATTTATAGACCAGAAGATTCTTACGATGTTAATTCTCCCCAAATTGGTATACAGGTTTAACACAATTACTATCAAAAGCTCAGCAAGAATTTCTGTATATATAAACAAGATCATTCTAAAATGCACTTGGAAAGGCAAAGAAACTAGAATAATTTTTAAAAATTAAAAAAGAAGAATAAAGCCCTAACTGGTTTGGCTCAGTGGATAGAGCGTAGGCCTGCGGACTGAAAGGTCCCAGGTTCGATTCTAGTCAGGGGCATGTACCTGGGTTGCGGGCACATACCCAGTAGGAGGTGTGCAGGAGGTAGCTGATTGATGTTTCTCTCTCATCGATGTTTCTAACTCTCTATCCCTCTCCCTTTCTCTCTGTAAAAAATCAATAAAATATATTAAAAAAAGAAGAAAGCGGGAGGAATCCATCTACCCGATTACTAGATTATTATTTATTTATCCACAGTAATCAAGACTGTGTGGTATCAGTGGAAGGTGATCAATGGAACAGAATAGAAAACCAGAAATAGGCCCACACAGCCCTAGCTGGTTTGGTTCAGTGGATGGAGCGTCAGCCTGCGGACTGAAAGGTCCCAGGTTCAATTCCGGTCAAGGCCATGTACCTGGGTTGTGGGCACATCCCCAGTAGGAGGTGTGCAGGAGGCAGCTGATCGATGTTTCTAACTTTCTATCTCTCTGCCTTCCTCTCTATAAAAGATCAATAAAATATATTTTTTTAAAAAGAAATAGGCCCACACAATTATGCCCAACTTAATTTTTTACAAAGGTGATAAAGCAATTCAACAAAGGAGAGGCAGCCTTTCAACAAAGAGTCCTGAGGCAAATGGACATCCACAACCAAAAAATAAATAACCTAACCCTCATACAAAAATTAATTCAAACTGGAACACAAACTTAAATTAGCAAATTAGACTTCATTAAAATTAAAAACTTTTGCTCCAACAAAGATCCTCTTAGGAGGGTGAAATGATAAGCCAGAGTGGGATAAAAATTTGCAAACCAAATATGTAACGAAGGAGTAGTATACACATACACACACACACATATACACTGAGTGGCCAGATTATTATGACTACCTGACGTTTGTAGGCAAATTAGCTATAATTTCCCGCTGAAGTTGCTAGAGGATCAGATCATTATAAACGTCTGAATAGTACAACATACCTAAGTATCATTGTTGATTAAGTTCATCCTATCATGTTGATGGCGTATCCCAATGGAGATGACTTCTTCAGCCATGCCACAGTGCTCGTATTGTGCAAGAGTGGTTTCAAGAACATGAGGGAGACTTCACCTTCCTTAGGTGGCCCCCACAATCACCAGATCTCAATCCAATTGAGCACTTGTGGGATGAAGTTAAAAAGCCATCAGGCAGCTGGTTCCACAACCATCAAATCTCACAGAACTGGACAGTGCTATTCATCAGGCATGGTGTCAGATTCCTCGCATCACCTTTCAACATCTTGTGGAGTCAATCGCCACAGTATCGAAGGCTAAATGTGGCCCAACAAAGTACTGATGGGGTGTCATGATAATCTGGCTACTCGGTATATCTAATCTAATAAAAGAAACATGCAAATTGACCGCACCTCTGCTATGCCCCAAGCCATGCCCACCAGCCCATCAGATTGACTATATGCAAATTAACCCAACCAAGATGGTGGCCAGCAGCCACAGAGTTGGAACAAGCAGGAGGTTTGGTTGCCCCGGTGATAGAGGAAGCCAAGCTTCCTGCCTGCCCTGTGGGCTGTGGCCTCCGCTCAAGGCAACAAAGTTTTAATTATAGAAGATAAATAAATCCCAGATATCTGCTTCCAGTCAGCCTCACTGAGAGCTTGGGTAGCTGGGGGCCGTGGCCAGTCTGCAAACAGCCATAAGCCCCTCACCCAGGACGGCCACAGCCTCATTGGGTGAGGGTCCCCACTGGGGGGCTTGGCCAGCCTACAAACAGACTGGCCAGGCACCCCAGCAAGACCCCCCCCACCTTGAAGGGGTTATGGCCAGCCTAAAAATGGCCCTCAGCCACTCACCCAGGCTGGCCCGGCACCCCAGTAGGGACCTCCACCCTGAAGGGGCTGTGGCCAGCCTGCAAATAGCCATCAGCTCCTCATCCAGGCTGGCCACACACTCATGGGGTGAGGGTTCCTGCTGGGGGGCTTGGCCAGCCTGAAAACGGCTCTCAGCCCCTCACCCAGGCTGGCTAGGCACTCCAGTGGGACCCTTACCCTGATCCAGGAAACCCTTCAGGGCAAACCAGCCAGCCCCACCCACGCACCAGGTCTCTATCCTATATAATAAAAGGGTAATATGTAAATTGACCCTAACAGCAGAATGACTGGGAATGACTAGTTACTCTGACACACACTAACCACCAGGGGGCAGACGCTCAATGCAGGAGCTTTCCCCTGGTGGTCAGTACACTCCCACAGGGGGAGCTCTGCTCAGCCACAAGCCAGGCTAATGGCTGCAGCTTAAGCCTTCTCCCCGCTGGCAAGTGGACATCCCCCAAGGGCTCCCGGGCTGCCAGAGGGATGTCTGACTGCCAGCTTAGGCCAAATCCCCCCCCAGGGAGTGGGCCTAAGCCAGCAGGCGGACATTCCCTGAGGGGTCCCAGACTGTGAGAGGGCACAGGCTAGGCTGAGGGATCCCTCCCGAGTGCACAAATTTTTGTGCATCAGGCCTCTAGTGTGTATGTATATATCCCACATTCAAAAGCTGTTCAGTCATGTTGTTTACCTATATCTCAGAAAAAAAATCACTTCTGTTGTGGTAAACAACCTGCTTCCCTATTTATAACGGCCTGGCCCTCTAGCAATTTCAATGTGAAATTATAGCTAATTTGCCTACAAATGTCAGGTGGTCATAATAATCTGGCCACTCAGTGTATATATAATATATAAAACCTTTCACAACTCAATAGTGGAAAAACAAACAATCCAATTAGAACTGGACAGAAGACATGAAAAGATATTTCACATCATTAGATATGAAGCTTTGTACATAGCCAAGAAGCACAGGAAAACATGTTCAACATCATTATCCTTTAGAGCAGCGGTTCTCAACCTGTGGGTCGCGACCCCTTTGGCAGTCAAGTGACCCTTTCACAGGAGTCGCCTAAGACCATCCTGCATACCAGATATTTACATTATGATTCATAACAGTAGCAACATTACAGTTATGAAGTAGCAATGAAAATAACTTTATGGTTGGGGGTCACCACAACATGAGGAACTGTATTTAAAAGGCCAGAAGGTTGAGAACCACTGCATTAGAGACATGCAAATTACAACCAGTGATATATTACTACACACCTATCAGAATGGTTTTAATTAAGAAAAGAAAACAGTAAAAAGAGCAAATGCTGGCAAGGATGTGAAGAAAATACAGTTGACCCTGTCATCAACAAATCAACAAACGACAAGTCCTGGAGAGGATGCAGAGAAAAAGGAACCCTCGTGCACTGCTGGTGGGAATGCAGACTGGTGCAGCCAATGCAGACTGGTGCAGCCACTGTGGAAAACCATATGGAGTCTCCTCAAAAAATTAAAAATGGAACTCCCATTTGATCCTGCGATTCCACTTCTAGGAATATATCCCAAGAAATCAGAAACACCAATCAGAAAGGACATATGCATCCATATGTTCATAGCAGCACAATTTACCATAGCTAAGATTTGGAAACAGCCTAAGTGCCCATCAGCAGATAAATGAATGAGAAAACTGTGATACATCTACAGAATGGAATACTATGCTGCTGTAAAAAGGACGGAGTTCTTATCATTTGCAGCAGCATGGAAGGAACCAGAGAGCATAATGCTAACTGAAATAAGCCAGTCAATGAAAGAAAAATACCATATGTCCTCACTCATCTATGGATAATAATAACCATTATAAACTGGTGAACAAAATAGATACAGAGGCAGAGCAACATCAAACAGACTGTCAAATTACAGCAACAAGGACAGGGACGTTGGGGGGGGAGGGTAACAGAACAGCCAAGGGACTTTTATGCATGCATTTAAGCATAACCAATGGACACAAAACACTGGGGGGTAGGGGAGGCTGGGGGAAGGGCAGGGGAAAAAAGAGATATATGTACTAATCTTTGTAATACTTTATGTAATAAAAAAAAAGAAATTAAATTAAATTAAAAAAAATACAGTTGACCCCCGAGCATAGGTTTGAACTGCACAGGTCCACTTATACAAAGACTGTTTTCATAAACACCTGAACTGTGTTTTCAGTTCACAGTTGGGAGTCCGTGGGTATGAAAGGCCAGCTGCAGGCACTGATCTGGTCTATGCCAGTTTATATAAACATCCTAGGATTTTGGTAAGGAGGGTGAGGGGAGGGGAGGCCTAGAACCAACCTCCGAGGATAATGGAGACTAAGTGTGGGGGTATCTAATTACACATGGATTTTTTAATGTGTGTGGCGGAGAAAGGGGTCAGGGCCCCTAACTTGTTCAAGGGTCACCTATATTTCACTCATACATTGCTGAGGGCATGTACAACAGGACAACCAGACTGAAAAGGCTGGTTTAATTTTTTAAAAATTAAACACATACTATCATACACCCCAACAACTGCACTCCTGGATATTGATTCCAGAAAGAATGAAAGCTTACATTCACTCAAAACTGCACACAAATAATTATAGCAACTTTATCTTAATAGCCCAAAACTAGAAGCAATGCCGATGTCCTTCAATGGGTGCACATAAGCAGTTCAACAAATTGTGACACCATGGATACTAGTGAGCAATAAAAAGGAACAAACTATTGATACATGCAACCTGGTTGAGTCACCGGGGAATTAGGATGAGTGAACAAAGTCAATCCCCAAAGGTTACATTTGTATGATTCCATTCACATATAACTCCCTTGAAATGTGGCATTTATAGGAACGGAGAACAGATGCGTGGTGACCAGGGTCCAG
>PVJC01042676.1:0-14840 GCA_004026665.1 Murina feae
ACCATGCCATCTCCCTCCGGCCCACCCCCACATCTCGCTCACCCTGCTGCTGGCACTGCGCTGGCCTCCAGGGCTGCCGCTGCCATCTTGCCTGAGCTAATTTGCATACAGCCATTCTGATTGGCTAGTGGGCGTGGCTTACCCCCGTCCCGGAGAAACGGTTAATTTTAATATTTTGCTTTTATTAGTTAAGATGGATTTGTATATTTTTCTTGTATTTATGTGCCATAAATAATTTCTGTATTAAAGTAATAGTTTTTGTTTTAACATAGGGCTTTGGGGTTTTCTAGGTAGACAATATTATATGTAGCAAAAACTTTTCCCTCTTCAAATACATCACCATTCCCCCTGCCCCATTTATTCTACCCTATTTTCCAAAGCACTATTGCACCTTAATGTGAATAACAGGTACCCTTGCCTTATTTCTGGTTTGAGTGAAAATGGCTTTGTGCTATACAATTTAGAATGATGTTTGATATTGCTTTTTATAAGCAGAATTTATCTTATGTTGCTCTCTTCTATTTTTATTGCTTAAAATTTTATTAGGCTAAGCTGTTTAGTTGTATCAACTGACTTTCACCATCCATTGTCATGATACATGCTTTTACTCTTTCATTTGTTAATATATTGAATTATTTGATCTTAATGTATTATTCCTTTGATATATTGCTGGATTCTATTTGGTAATAGATTGTTCTGCATTTATATTTATGTGAAATTGGCCTGTTCCTTTTTCCTTTTGTTCATCTTTTATCCACTTCAAAAAGAAATTATGATGGTTTCATAAGATGAATTTGGAAGCTTTTAATATTTTTTAGGGTCCAGAATTGTATAAATGACACCAAAATTTGACTTTTTATTGTTAGAACTCAGCTGTGCTTGATCTCGGATCAATTTTGGAAGTTTATATTTGGCTCAAAAAATATACATTTCCTCTAGGTTTTGAACTTTATTGCTATGAATTATATCTAAGATTTTCTTAAAATGATTTTTGTTGTTGTTAATCCTCACCTGAGGATATTTTTCCATTGATTTTTAGAGAGAGTAGAAGGTGTTGGGGAGCACACAACACGTGGTTGGAAAGTTTGTAAGGAGGACATTCTGAGGAAAGGGAAGTGTGCTGAAGGCCGCCTGCCCTGTTTATGGGAATTCTGACTTAGGGGGGTGTCGAAGGTGGTTCCCCAAATAATTCCTTGACCTTTCCAAACAAGTCTATGCAAGTTCAGACCACCAGTGTTTACTAGAATCCTTATACTTAATTTCTGGGTGTCTTTGTTTAAAAAACACTACAAACACATGTGTCCTCCCAAGATTACTTACCCTGTTGATTATATCTAATAGATAAACCTTATCTCAAACTGCTGGTACAATAAAAGCCTAACAAGGCAGGCAATTGAGGCTGCTTGGTCCCTTGAGCCAGGCAACCCCTTAGCCCTCTCTGTCCCAGTGAAACCGTGTCAGAGTAATCTGTTCATCCATTGTTTAGCCCTGGCAGTAAGGGAGCGGGAGAGACTGAAAGAAACATTGTGGTGAAAGAGATATGGGACTGGTTGCCTCCACACACTTGTGTATCCTGACCAGGGCCAGGGATTGAGCATGCAACTGAGGGACCCTTGACTAGAATCCAACCTGGGACCCTTCAGTCAATTGGCTGATGTTCTAGCCACTGAGCCAAACCAGCTAGGGTTTAAAATAATTTTAATGTCTTATCTGTTTTTTTTTTATGTTTTCTTTCTCAGTCCTAATCCTGTATATTTTTGTTCTCTTTTATTCTTGTTAACTCTTTGTTTTATTTTTAAGAGCTTTATAGAGGTGTAATTGATATACAAAAAGCCACACATATTTAATGTGTACATTTGATGAGTTTCAATATAAGCATATACCTGGGAAACTACTACCAGAGTCAAAGTAATAAACATATTCATCACCTTCAGAAATTTCCTTCTATGCCACCCTTTTTGTGATAAAACAGTTACCTTTAGACCCATCTTATCAAATTCTTCAGTGTACAAAATACAGTGTTGTTAACTGCAGGCATTATGTTGTACTGCAGATCTACAGAACTTGTTCATCTTATATAACCAAAACTTTATATCCATTGAACAACTATCCATTCTCCTCCCTCTCCCCAAGGCCCTGGTAACCACCAATATACTCTCTGTTTCTATGAGTTTGACTATTTACATACCTCATAGAAATAGACTCCTACAGTATTGTCTTTCCGTAATTGTCTTATTTCGTTTAGCATAATGTCTAAGTTCATCCATGTTGTTACATTTGTCAGAATTCTCTCATTTTTTTAGATTGAATAACATTCTCTTTTAAGTACATATCAAATTTTCTTTATCCATTCATCTCTCAAGGGTTATATCTTGGCTATCCTATATAATACAAGGGTAATATGCAAATCAACCAAGTGTCAGAAGAACTGGTCGCTATGATGCACACTGACCACCAGGGGGAAGACGCTCAATGCAGAAGCTGCCCCCTGGTGGTCAGTGCACTCTCACAGGGGGAGTGCTGATCAGCCAGAAGCCAGACTCATGGCTGGTGAGTGCAGCGGCCATAGTGTGAACCTCTCCCGTCTCTGTGGCAGGGCTAAGGATGTCTGACAGGGAGCGGGCCTAAACTGGTAGGTGGACATCCCCTGAGGGTTCCTAGACTGTGAGAGGGCGCAGGCTTGGCTGAGGCCTCCACCTTCTGAGTGCATGAATTTCATACATCAGGCCTCTAGTTGTGAATAATGCTACAATGAACACGAGGATGTTAATATCTCTTCATTATAATGATTTCAATTCCTTTGGATAAATACCCACAAGTGGGATTGCTGGATCATACAGTTTTTCACTGCTGAGTATAATACTAGCTGTGGACTTTTGACATATGACTTTTATTGTGTTTAGATGTATTCCTTCTATACCTAGTTTGTTGATAGTTTTTATCATGAAAGAATGTTGAATTTTGTCAAATGTTTTTTTCTGTTTCTAATTATGTGATCACCTGATTTTTATCTTTCAATTAGTTAATGTAGTCATCACACTGATTGACTTGCATATGTTGATTTATCCTTGCTCTCAGGGATAAAACTCACTTGCTTAGGGTGAATGATCCTTTTAATGTGCTATTAAGTTCAGTTGGATTTTGTTGAATATTTTTGCATTTATGTTCACTATCAGGGACATTAACCTGTAGTTTTCTTTTGTTGTAATGTCTGGCTCTGGTGTTACACTGGCCTTATCAAATAAGTTTGTAAGTGTTTCTTCTTCAATTTTTTTGAAAGAGCTTAAAGAGGATTGATGTTAATCCTTATTTATATGTTTGATAGAATTCGTCAGTGAAACCATCTGTTCCTGGGCTTTTTCTTTGTTGGAAGACTTTTGATTAGTGATCTAATCTCATTATTGATTACTAGAGATCCAGTGCATGAATTCATGCATGGATGGGGGTCTGGCTGACCCCGTCCCAATTGAGGAGGATTGGGGCTGGGCCTCTCAGGAGGAGGAGACGTCAAGAGGTTGACTGGCCAGCCTGCACCAATCAGGGCCCATCAGGTCCAGGCCAGCTGGGGGGAGGGTCTGAGAGTCATTTTCAGACTGGCCACACCCCCTTCAGGGTAGCAGTCCCTGCTAGGGTGCCTGGCTAGCCTGGGTGAGGAGCATGAGGGCCGTTTTAAGGTTGGCCATATCCCCTTCAAGGTGGAGGTCCTGTTGGGGTGCCTGGCCAGCCTGGGTGAGGGGCTGATGGCTGTTTGCAGGCTGGCCACAGCCCCTTCATTGGGGGGGGGGCCTGTTGGGATGCCTGGCCAGTCTGGATGAGGGGCTGATGCCTGTTTGCAGGCTGGCCAAACCTCCAGCAGGAACCCTCACCCCGTGAGGGTGGGGCCATTCTGGGTGACGGGCTGATGGCTGTTTGCAGGCTGGCCACAGCCTCCAATGACCCAAGCTCCCAGGGATACTGGCTGGAAGCAGATATCTAGGGTTTATTTATCTTCTATAATTGGAACTTTGTTGCCTTGAGCAGAGGCCACAACCAGCCTAGGTAGACAGCTTCCTCCATCACCAGGGCCACGAAGCCTCTGCTCTAGCTCTGTGGCTGCTGGCAGCCATCTTGGTTGTGTTAATTTGCATATAGTCGCTCTGATTGGCTGGTGGGCGTGGCTTGGGATGTAGGGGTGTGACACAATTAGCATATTACTCTTTTATTAGATTAGATAGACCTGTTCAAGTTTTCTATTTCTTCATGATTCAACCTGGGCAGGTTTTATGATTCTAGGAATTCATTCATCTTTTCCTGTTATCCTTTTATTTTTGGCATATACTTACTTATAATAGTCTCTTAGAATCCTTTTTATTTCTGTGGCATCAATTATAATCTCTGTTTTCTTTCTTTCTTGATTAAGCTCATGAACATTTGTCTATTTTATTGATCTTTTGCAATAACTGGCTTTGGGATACATTCAACCTATTATGTTTTTTAAAATTTCTTTTTTTTATCTTAATTCCCTTTATGCTATTTTGTTTTTAAGTTGGTTTGTAATTTCTTAAATCTATTATTACAATTTCTTAACTATTTGTTTTATAATCATAAAGGTGTTTGGGCAGGAAAGTGCTAACAAAGCAGGTCTGGCTGCTCAAGCTTTGCACATTTCCAAGAAAGATCTGTCTTTAGGACTGTCCTTTGCCTGGCTCCAGGGAGATGAGCTCTGAGCCCTTAGAATATTCCACTTGACCAGAACCTTTTTGCACGCTGAGGCCAGGGGCCACATGGTATCAGTTTCATCAGATAGTGTATGTGATTCTTTGCGAATGTCTATTTTTTGCTTTTGAGGAGCTGGAGTCTGAATAGCTGAGGCTGGTCACCCAGACACTGTGTGGCTCTGTTTCTGACCTGCAGAAAAACTCCTGAACACCACAGCTCAGGTGAGCTTCCCCTGGTTGGCAACACTTCCTGGGAGAATGAAGTGCATCTGTGTTTCTCTACTGGGAGAAGTTATATGAAATCTCACACCTGGATTTCCTGGACATCATCTCATGTGCTTTTTCCCTCTTCTGGTTTTAATCTGTATCTTTTCTTTCAATAAACTGTAACTATGAGTATAATAGCTTTTCTGAGTCCGGTGAGTCCTTCTGGTGCATCATGCAGCCCGAGGGTGGTCTTGAGAACCCAGGCATAGCACTGAGTATAGTTTTCACCGTGTTCCAGAGGCTTTGGACTGCACTGGTCTTCATTTCATTACTAATTCTACAGTTCATCATTTAATTTTGACTGTTCTCTTCTATGCAAGATGTATTTAGAGGTGAATTCCTTACTTTCTGAGTAATAGAGGCATATTTTTAATTGTATCCAATTTTATTAGATAGTGATGAGAGAACATGGTCTTTGAAATTCCAGTTTTTGAAAATGTGTTCATTTTTTTTCTCTTTGTGAACAAGTACATTCATAATCAAATATTATTATTTTACTATTATGTGAAAACAAGATACTATTTCTTTACACTTAGATATTGTGTTTCTCCACTGCTTCTCCCCCTGCGCCAGAGAGAAGATATATTTAGAATGCTTTTTATTTGGCTTTACCCTCTCCCATTCCCTTACCTCCTAAGGTTGCTGAATTTATACATTTTAGTATAAGATTATTAGCATTTCATGCACAGTGTGTGGAAGAAAGAAACTTTGTGCTGTATATGGAAGAGGTTTGTGTATGAAAATCTTCTGTTGGGAAGAGACAAAATTAATAAGAGCTTCCTGAAAAAGCAGAAGGTGCAGTGTGATAGATTCATTATTGCATGGCCACAAAGTGCACATTCTGAGTGGTGGGTTATTTAATCACAAGTCTGATGAGTGAATTTACAGCTGAAGTGAACAAAATCCATTTTCTACAACAATGTTTTCAAGTGTCATGGTTAACATTACATTTACAAGTCTGATTGTCAAGTATTTGTATTTCTCAAGAAGTCTTATTTTTCTCTCTCATAACTCTCAGTAAGTTTAAGAATAGCATCCCTGAAAAAATTTAATCTGATGGGCTCTCTGTGTAGTTTCCAGCACTGCTTGTTTGTTTATTTTGTGTGTGTTTAGAGTGCTGTAGTAGTCACCAGGATGTAAACATGTTTCACCATCCTCTTTCTTGTCTTGCTAAAAAAAAGCAATGGCAACACAAACCTTGAAGATGTATATCATCAAGACTAGTTTCTTCTCAAGGTTTCCCATCAATTAAAATTGTAAATTAGGTTTCTAAAACTAAGGTCTGTCAAAAAGTTAAGTCTCCAGTTTCTAATCTTCATATTCTTGCTTTTTCAACCTTGTACCTGCCATTCTTTAACCCCATACCTTCACTTTATCTCTGGATTTTATTTCTCTAGTACAACTGAGAAAGGTTTTTGTGTTATTTGTTTGAATTTTAATGTTCAATTAGGTTATAAAGGTAAAGGTTACAGGCAAAAAAGAAAGAGAGAGAGAAAAAGAGTTAGGCCTGAATAACAGACAAAGCCACAGTCAAGAATAGCTTTTATTGTGTGAGGTGAAACTGGTATGACTACGGGTCAGGGAGATTTTGACATCCCCTGAAGACTAGGGCCTCAAAGGTCCTCTACCTGAGGTAAGTGAGCATGTTAGTGGGAATAATTAACATGACCCAGAGTACACCCAAGATGAAGGTAAAGAACAAAACTGACAGCATGGGGCTAAAGTCAAGCCTGAAACTTCTGCTGGGGAATTAAAGAGCAACAGCTTGAAGGAAGTATTCTAGCACACTATTTAGAATTTGGAATTTGCTTGTTAATTAGAAGTCTTGCTCTCTCTGGCAATAATTACTGCTGACTAGAAAATCTATAAATGCAGTAGCTACTCTTTTTAATGGAAGAAGTGCACTCCCACTTAATAAGGAAAATGCATTTCTCTATCAAAAATATGTATTACAATGGGCAGAATAAGTGAAGGCATAGGGATATGTTTCAGGATATCAGACTGAAGGAAAACAGCAGCTTAAGAAATGAAAATAAAAAACATCAGGTGTTCAGGAAAGCATAAAATACATACTGGGGAGGTCTTGTTTGTAGGGGAGAGGATGGTGTATTGAATAAAAGGAGAAGGCCACCAGAGATGGCTCAAGACTATATGAGCTGGGAGGGGTCATATCTGAGCCAGGTGGTTGGAGGGGAGTCAGCAAACTGTGGCACATGGGTCTAATCCAGCTTGCTTGCTGTTGTAAATAAAGTTTTGTTGAAATACAGCTCACTCATTCACTTTAGCATCGTTTATGGACTACAGTTGATAGAATTTAATAGTTGCCACAAATACTGACTGGCCCACGAAATTGAAAATATCTATGATCTGGCTCTTTACAAAAGAAGTTTTCTGGCCCCATGGTTAGAGGAAGGTCTCTGATGGTAGCTGTTAATAGAAATAGCAGGATGCGCTGTGAGGTACTGCTGAATAAGTTGTAACTGGTAAGAGTTAAATTGCCCATGTTTGTAAATGATTTATGTAAAAATAATAAAATGTAATGAATTCAAGGTTATCTCTATGAACAGCTCTGGAGTGCTTTCTTTGGGAAAGAAAGATAGTTACAGCTACTGAGCAGAGCTGTGTGTGTCCTGGGTAGCTCAGAGTGAGTCGCATGGTAGACTAGACTCGCATCTATCATGAATGCCAATTGAAGAGACAAAATTAAAAACTGCTCACCTAAAGAAGCCTGTGTTAAGCATTTTGGGGATTTAAAAAATGTTTTAAAGATGTCAGTGCTGAGAACAACCTGGAAGTACAATGGAAATACAGAAAGGCTTTCTGAATAATCAATGGAAAACTCACAGGAAAGAACCTTGATAGCCAAGGACTGAAGGTGGAGACTGCATAGAGACTGGTAGGAGGGGTGGTGGCATGTAAGGGCTATCCAGGCACCCACAGATGGAAACTGAAAGTTCCTGAGAGATATTTCAGCTGGGGAAAAAGGTACCACTGAGAGCACTGGGATCTAATCTCAAACCTGGGCTCCCCAGCATAGAGCACCAGACTGAGGAGGATACCCAGGTAACATCTAGCTGTGAAAATCAGTGGGGTGCTTTCTACCAGGGAGTGGCAGCTGAAAATTTGGGTACCCTCTTGTAGGGTCAACACACAAAATTCCCTATGGAGCCACCTACCTTGTGCTCTGGCAGAGGTAGGGTGAAGTGGACTGGAGCTGTGAGAGCAGACCCAGGACTAGGGATTCTGGGGATAGAGTTCAGAAGGCAAACACCCCAAGTTTCCTAGGCTGAGTCATTCCCTCATACAGCGGAGAACACCTTTCCCACATAGACATCTGCCTTGTCTGAGGGAATACAGTTGACACACCCTATTGGAAAACACCTTGCCCTGAGGCCACTTAAGAGATTAAAAGTAACAATTAGCCTCCAGGCAGAATCAACTTCTCCACCCTATTGAAAAAACTCTCACCATACCTGAGGACAATTTTCTGGGGGCAATTCAAGTCAGAATCCTATTAGTCTGTAGACAGAAGCAGTCTCTGGAGGCTTTGAGTCTTTGCCTGATCCAATTAGTCAGAAACAGCCTTTAACACTGCCCTGCACTAGAGATTGAGAGGTACAGAGAATCTACCTAAAACATAGTCACAAACCCAAACACAACCAAAATGAGGAAACAAAGAAACAATGCCCAAATGAAAGAACTAGAGAATTCTCCAGAAGAAGAGATAAATGAAGCAGAGATAAGAAATTTATCTGAAACAGAGTTCAGAGTAATGATGTTAAAAATGCTCAAAAATATGAAAAAAAGATATAGTAACTATGACAAAAGAACAATCTGAGATAAAGAATGACATGACACAAAGAACACATTGGAAGGAATACACAGCAAATTAGAGGAAGCTGATGATCAAATCAGTGAATTAGAAGACAGAGTTGAAAATATATCACTCAATTAGAGAACCAAAAAGAAAAAAAACAATTAAAAAACAGGAGGACAGCTTAAGGGAGCTGTGGAACAAAGTGAAACATAACAATATTAGAATAGTAAGTGTGCCAGAAGAGACAGAAAGGGAGAAATGAATAGGGAAGATGTTAGAAGAAATAATGGTAGAAAACTTCCCTAACCTGGTAAAGGAAAAAGTCACACAAGTTCAGGAGGCACAGAGAACACCAAACAAGAAGAATCCAAACAGACCCAGGCCCGAACACATCATAATTAAAATGTCAAAAATTAAAGACAAAGAGAGAATCTTAAAGGCAGCAAGAGAAAAGAAAACTGTTACCTACAAAGGAGTTCCCATAAGGCTGACACCTGATTTCTTGTCAGAAACTCTACAGGCCAGAAGGAAATGGCATGAAGTATTCAAAGTAATGGAAAGCAAGAATCTGAGGCCAAGATTACTATATTCAGCAAGGCTATCAGTCAAAATAGACAGACAAATAAAGAGCTTCCCAGACAAAAAAAGGCTAAGGAGTTCATCACCACAAAGCCAGCATTTTAAGAAATGCTAAAGGAATTGCTGTAAGGAATCGCTGAGAAGAAGAAACAGAGAAACCTAGCCATACAGAATTAAAATGGCTATAAATAAGTACACCTCAATAATAACCCTAAATATAAATAGATTAAATGCTCCAATCAAAAGGTGTAGGGTAGCTGAATGGATACAAAAACGTAACCCACTGATATGCTATCTACAAGAGAGCCACCTTAAAACAAAAGACACACACAGGTTGAAAGTGAAGAGATGGTAAACATTTTTCCATGCAAATGGAAAAGAAAAAAAATGCTGGAGTAGTAATACTCATATCCAACAAATTAAACTTTAAAATAAAGGCCATCACAAAAGACAACAAAAGTCACTACATAATAGTAAAGGGATTGATCCAACAAGAAGATATAATCCCAGTAAACATATATGCACCCGATATAGGAACACCTAAATACATATATATATATATATATATATATATATATATATATATATATATATTAGGAGCCCAGTGCACGAAATTCGTGCACGGGGGGAGGGGTGGGGGTCCCTCAGCCCAGCCTTCCCCCTCTCACAGTCTGGAACCCCACAGTGGATGTCCTATGATGGCCCCAGTCTGCCAGGCGTCTTTTGTGTGTGTGTGTGTGTATGTGTGTGTCACCACTGGGGACCTGCCCCCAGGTGCATCTGAGGCTTGGAGCAGTCCTGTGTGTCTACATGCTGGGGGCCTGCCCCCAGGCACTCCGTCGAGGCTTGGAGCAGGTATCCCCTCTATGTTGATCTCAAACTCTTGCCCTCCCCTGCATGTTGTTCTCTTTTTTTGAGCTGTGGCCAGGGCTGGGTGCTGCCTGCCTCCCAAGCTTGCCTACTGCTCATCTTCCTCCAGCCACCAGAAAGCAGGGAAAACCCCACCTCGTAGTCAGGCCAGTCTTTTCCTGCTCCCTGATCCCCGGAAGGAACCTGGGAAGCCGCCAAGCAGGCCACCGACTCTTTCCCACTCACCGGTCCCCTGCTGCCTTCCTTTCCCACTCCCCGGTGCCACCAAAGGGTCTGGGGAGCTGCCAAGCAGGACCCCGGCTCCTGCAGCCTTGCTTTCCTGCCCTCTGGTGCCCCGCAAAGGGCCTGGGCAGCCGCCAAGCAGACCAAGACACCCCGCCACTCCCCATCCCACCACCTTGCTTTCCCGCTCCCCGGTGCCCTGCAAGGGGCCTGGGAAGCCCACCAAGCAGACCACTGACCCCCCGCTGCCTCTTTCCCGCTCCCCAGCCTGCCACCTTGCTTTCCTGCTCCCCGGTGCCCTGCAAGGGGCCTGGGAAGCCCACCAAGCAGGCCACTGACCCCTCACTGCCTTTTTCCCACTCCCCGATGCCCCTCAAAGGACCTGGGCAGCCGGCAAGCAGGCTGCCACCTCTTTCCTGCTCCTTGATGCCCCTCAAAAGGCCTGGGCAGTCGCCAAGCAGGCTGAGACCCCCCGCCACCTCTTTCCCACTTCCCCATCCCGCCGCCTTGCTTTCTCGCTCCCCGCTGCACTGCAAGGGGCCTGGAAAGCCCACCAAGCAGGCCACTGACCCCCTGCTGCCTCTTTCCTGCTCCCCGGTGCCCTACAAAGGGCCTGGGGAGCCGCCAAGCAGGCCGCCAACCCTGCCACCTCTTTCCCACTCACAGGTCCTGGGTCCTGCGCTGTTCTGCCCTGCAGCTGCTCTGTGCACTCGGAAGGTCCCTCAGCCCCGCCTGTGCCCTCTCACAGTCTGGGACCCCTCTGGGGATGTCCACCTGCTGGCATACCTGACCAGGCTGGGTGAGGGGCTGATGGCTGTGTGCAGGCTGGCCAAGCCCCCCAGGAACGTCCCTCACCCCATTGGGTTGTGGCCAGCATGGGTGACGGGCTGATTGGCGCTTTCAGGCTTTAAGGCTGCCCACAGCTCCCATTGACCCAATGTCTCAGCAAGGCTGGCTGGATGCAGGTTTCTGCGGTTTGTTTATCTTCTATAATTGATGCTGTTCCTTTAAGCCGGGGTCTAGACATGAACGAAACCTCCTCTCTGCTTCACCTCACCTCGCCGCTTCTATAATGACACAATGTTATACTCTTAGACTCAGGCCTGCCTGCTGTTTCCCTCAGCTCCCTAGGATTCTATGATTTATACATTGTTGCAAACATGTTGCAAGCATGTTTTGCTTTGAGGCAAGGATAAGCGAGCCAGCGCGCAGACAGTTTCACTTTCACTCCTGCTGCGATGGAAGCTGCCATTTACTCCATGAGTGGTGGCTGGCATGTTGTCTGGGTTAATTTGCATACAGCTGCTCTGATTAGCTGTTGGGCGTCCCAAAGAAACAGTCAATTTCAATATTACGCTTTTATTAGTTAAGATATATATATATATATATATATATATATATATATATATACACTCTAATAAAAGAGTAATATGCAAATTAACCATCACTCTGAGACACCTAAGCCATGCCCATCAGCCAAGCCACGCCTCCCAGCCAATCAGAGCAGCTATATGCAAATTAACCCAGCCAAGATGGAGGCCAGCAGCCATGGAGATAGAGTAAACAGGAGACTTCCATTGCAACTGACTGCCTAGGCCGGCTGGGCCTCTACTCAAGTAACAATGTTTCAATTATAGAAGCCATGGAACAGAAGCAAATAGGAGGCTTCATTGCCTGCCTAGGCCTCCACTTAAGGCAACAAAGTTTCAATTATAGAAGATAAATAAACCCCAGAAACGTGATTCCAGCCAACCTCGCTGGGACGTTGGGTCAATGAGAGCTGTGGGCAGCCTAAAAACAGCCCTCAGCCCCTCATCCAGGCTGGCCATACCCCCATGGGGTGAGGGTTCCCACTGGGGGGTCTTGTCCAGCCTGCAAACAGCCATCAGCCCCTCACCAGGCAAGCCAGCAGGTGAACATCCCCCGAGGGGTCCCAGACTGCAAGAGGGCATAAGCTGGGCTGAGGGACCCCCCTCACCACCAAGTGCACAAATTTTTGTGCACCGGGCCCCTAGTTTATATACAAACTTCTAGAGGACTTTAACAAAGAGATCTATAACAATACAATCATACAATCATAGTAGGGTACTTTCATACTCCTCTGACTTCCCTGGACAGATTTTCCTGACAAAAACTTAACAGGAAAACAGAGACTCTAAAGGACACACTGAATCAGATGAATTTAATAGACCTTTATAGAACATTTCACCCCAACACAGAAGAATGTACATTCTTCTTAAGTGAACACAAAAGAATGGAGTTTCCTCAAAAAATTAAAAATGGAACTCTTATTTGACCTAATAATTCCAATTCTAGGAATATATCCCAAAAAATCAGAAATTCCAATGGGAAAGGACATATGCACCCCTATGTTCATAGCAGCACAATTTACCATAGCTAAGATTTGGAAACAGCCTAAGTGTCCATCAGCAGATGAGTGGATTAGAAAACTGTGGTACATCTACACAATGGAAAACTACACTGCAGTAAAAAAGGAACTGTTATCATTTTCAGTAGCATGGATGGACCTGGAGAGTATCATGCTAAGTGAAATAAGCCAGTCAGAGAAAGATAAATATTACATAATCTCACTTATTTGTGGAATATAATGAACAACCTGAACTGATGAACAAAGATAGAGTCAGAGTGGGGAAAATATACTGGAATATAATAGACATAATCCTGTTATTTGCAGATGTTTAATATTTCCTACAACTTTGGTGATATACTATGTCATTATAGTTTTGGTAATATTATTATACTTAAAATACTTTTATTCTTGAAATATTAATGTTTATTGCATATAATGCTATTATATTTAAGATTATTTTTCTTGAATAATTAGTGTTTATTTCATGTAATGTTATCATATTTAAAATTGTTTTTCTTGAGATATTAAAAAAAAGAACCAAGTAATCTCACGGCTCAACAGAGATTGATCTAAAAAACACATTCTCTAGAATGGTCTGGTTTTTATAGGGAGAATAAAGTGAAATACTATAATTCTTTGCAGAAATTCTGGGAAGAAGCAAAGGAGATAATTATTTGCCTTTTTGTGTTTCTGAGATGAGTTATGTTCTGCAGGTAAAATAATCATATTTTTACACACTTTTATAAACAGCCTTGTTTATTTGCTTTTAATATTTTTAATTGATTTTTAGAGAGAGAAGAAGGGGGGGAGAGAGATAGAAACATCAATGAGAGAGAAACATCAACATCCATTGGCTGTCTCTCACACGTACACACTGGGAATCTAACCGGAAATCCAGGCATGTGCCCTGACTGGGAATCAGTTGGTGACCTCTTGGTTCATAGGTTAATGCTCAACCACTGAGTCATATGACCGGGCTAGGTCTGTTTATTTTTAAAGCAGTTCTAATAGAAGATTAGCTTAAGGGATGGGCAGGTTGGTGGAAAGATTTTAAAAAGGAAGATATATTTTAATAATTGTTATTGATGTTAGAGAGAGTAAGAGAGAGAAACATTGATTGAGAGAGGAACATCAATCAGTTGCCTCTCACATGAGCCCTGACAGTGTGTGTGTTGGGGGGGTGAATGGGGGAGCTGTGGGGAATGGGGGTATCAAGCCCACAACTGGTAATCAAACTCGCCACCTTTTGGCATATGGGACAACATTTCAACCAAATAAGTCACACCAGCCAAGGCCAAAGAGGGAGATATTATAATTGCAATTTCTCCACTTACAAAATTAAATGTTTAGTGAATTCAATTTCTATTTGGGAAAGAACTTTAATTTCCAAGTAAAAGCTTCCATATTATTTTTAAAAACACAACACAAACCTTAGGGTCTTGAAGGGAAAAAACGATGCTATTTAATAATGTCCAGGAGCATTTGAGATCTTGCTCTCTGGCATATGTCATCAGTTTAGCTCAAGTAAACTTACAGAAATTTAAAAGAAAAAAAAGATGTCAGTGATGAAGAGACCTAGCATCTTTCTCATTTAGCACTGCAACCTGGAATAAGACTTTTCCAACACCTCCTGCCTCCTTCAGCCATGATGGGAGCACATCCCATGATTGCCTATATGACTTCCCTTTCACCTTGTAATCCATTGGACCAATTGAAAAGATCTAATGTCAAGAATTCCTTCTTTTTTAACCGCAGCGTAGTATTCTATTGCAACAGCATGGATGGAACTGGAGAGCATTATGCTAAGTGAAATAAGCCAGTCAGAGAAAGATAAATATCATATGATCTCACTCATTTGTGGAATATAAAGAACAACATAGACTGATGGACAGGAACAGACCCAGAGACAGAGAAGCAGCGATCGGTCTGTTAAGCCCCGGAGGGAGGGTGAGGATAGGTGGGGGTGGGGGGAAGAGATCAACCAAAGGACTTGTATGCATACATATAAGCCAAGCCA